>JAYMFT010055538.1:0-15097 GCA_038088735.1 Panulirus argus | reverse complement strand
TTAATTCTTTCTATATTTCAATTAGGGCCCGGCCTTGATGTGGACTTTTGTCCGTGACTGGAGCCTTCAACATAAAGAGAATTATCAGGTAGATATTCTAAATGTTTATTGCAGGCTAATAATGATAATAGTATTGAACTTTATGTGAAACATGTTCATTTTAAATATCACACTTTTAAATCGACATTTTCGATAGTCAACAAAAAAAAAGATTTTTTTTTACTGATATTTTCTGAAACCGGAATTTTGAAAATTTAAACAAGAACGTGGAAGAGACACCCTGGTTGTGAGAGAAACATGTGAATGAATGGCCGCAATGCATGTGCTGCAGGTGGTAGAAGGCGCTGCCGAGGTCCTAGATTCATGTTGCAGGATCAACAGGGCGTTAAAGAGGTCTCGCGGTTCTGCTGCTAGAGGGAGGTGTTGCTCAGGCCCGGTGATTGTGTAGCATGTGCTACGGGATTATCGACGGCAGCCGCTCATGGGAAGTGCCACACTTTTGACTTGGGACTGTTTCAAGTGACAATGACCTAAGGGTCGAAGGTCACATCATCATACCCGTTGTGTTAAAGGGGAAAAGTATTTCTTAGAGTTCCTCCCCCCAAAAAAAGAAAACCTTTCATCCTCTGTCAGGCCCGACGCTACAAGAGGAAGTTCTCAGTGACTAGTTTAATGCTGGCAACTGGTAACTCCAGCCGTGCCCTGATAGTGGCTGATAAGGCATGGGGACTCACTCGCCAGCCAGCGATCCTCCGATACAAGCTAGAAAGGACAGACAGATAAGCCGGGTGATGCCCGTCACATGGGTCCTGAGGGCAGTTTGTGTGGCCATCATGCTGACGTCACCGTGGGATCCGCCTGCAGCAGTTGCTGCCGCTCTTGTGTCCCCTTGAACACGACGGTACGACTCTTGAACACGACGGTACAACTCTTGAACATGACGGTACGATTATTGAACACGACGATACGATTCATAAACACGACGGTACGATCCTTGAGTGCGACGGTTCGACCCCATGAGCACGACGGTACGATTTTTGAACACGATGGTACGACTCTAACACGACGGTTCGATCCTTGAACGCGACGGTACGACTCGAAAATGTTACGATTCTTGAACACGACGGTACGACCCTTGAGCACGACGGTACGACTCTTGAACACGATGGTACGATCCTTGAGCACGACCGTACGATTCTTGAACACGATGGTACGACTCTTGAACACTACGGTACGATCCTTGAACATGAAGGTACGACTCTTGAACACGACGGTACGATCTTTGAACACGACGGTACGATTCTTGAACACGACAGTACGATCCTTGAGCAAGACGGTACGGTTCTTGAACACGACGGTACGACTCTTGAACACAACGGTACGATCCTTGAACACGGCGGTACGATCCTTGAACACGACGGTACGATTCTTGAACACGACCGTACGATCCTTGAGCAAGACGTTACGGTTCTTGAAGACGACGGTACGATCCTCGAGTACGGCGAGACGAGCCTTGTGCACGGAGACACGACTCTTCAGCACGACGATCCCTCGGTCTTTGATTTGAGCCCTGAGAGCCATCCTACTTACGGGTCTCTCGTGCCCAAGTGTCGTACTTAAGTGGTTGTTTCCCTACTGTTCAGATATGGATGGCAGTCGTAAATAAAAATCCTAACGTCATCATCACCTTGCTCGGGACTGTACTTGTGTGTGTGTGTGTGTGTGTGTGTGTGTGATTTCCTATATGTTCTACCTATTTATACTGTACGGGAGGGAGTTTCACACTCTCTACTGTAATACAACTTCTTGAATTTATATATGCTGTCTGCATTAACCATGTCCTCAGTCAACCTGTTTGTGTGTGTGTGTGTGAGTGAGTTAGTGAGTGAGTGAGTGAGTGAGTGAGTGTGTGTGTGTGTTAGCAGACGACGCGGCTGCAGGAGTAGACCCAAGAAGAGTCCAGATGCTGGTGTGAAGGAAGAGAGTTGAAAGGAAATGTGAACGAGTGTGGTAACGAGGTGCAACAAGACGTGGTTGGGTGTGGGGATATTTCGAATGCATTCTGAAAGGGAAGGACCTGGAGGAAGTGGAGTGCTTCTGGTATGTGGTTGCGGACGTGGCACCGGATGGAAACTCGGGGTCTGAAATGAGTTATAGTGCAAAAGAAAGGGCAAAGGTCCTATGTACATTAAGATATGTATGGAAGGGATGGTCAGTGTGTATGTGTGTGTGTAAGGGCAAAAATGGGTATGTGTCAAGCTAAAGTAATCCTCACAGCGTTGTACGGATGTGAGTTTTGGGTTCTGAATGCAAGGGAAAAGAAGAATGTGGATGTCATTACATATTTTGTGCACTAGTTTGTCTTCCCCTTTTTGAATACGTGAGGAGAGATAATAGTAGACCTGATTGTTCATACCGACGTTATGTGATGCGGTGGCCTTGAAACAACTGTAGGAACTGGATAAGACAGCAGATAGCACCTCTCCACTCACCTCACCCCCTGACTTAACTGCCAGCACGAAAAGGATGGAGAAAAATATGAATATCTATGAAGCAAGGGGAGAGCATACTGCCATAGACATTGTACGAGTGTGGACTAAAAAAGTTCCCAATGTTTGACAAAATCTACTCTACGATTGGAATCTGAAAAAGACAGTAAGATTTGATGTAAATTGGATTTCATTCTTTGTTACTGATAAATGAGGAACTTATCTAGCCTTGATTTCAGTTGATTTATACAAGCTATAGAAGGGTAGGGTGTCAGGATTTAGCGTGCTAATTTTGTTTGTGTAACTACCAGTTTGTACAGTGTGATGCCATGTTACATTCGTAGGGCCCCATCTCTTGAAACTTTTCTACTCTCATACCTTTGTATGCTTCTGATATTGACCATGTCGTTGTTCATTTCACTCACCGCTCATTTACTATATAAAAGGACTTAAATCTTTAACAAGTTTCCTGCTTAATTTCATGTTATCATGTTAAGGTGTCTAGTTGTTCTATCCCTAAATCTTTAACAGAAATGTTCACAACTTCATTAGTCTGGCTTAAAAACTTGAATGTAGTGCTTATATCACCCTTCACTCCTCCATAATGGGCCTATTGAAATTTCTAGCATTTCCCTGTAAGTTTGCTCTAATTCTCGGACCATCTTTGTAGCCCTCATCTATCAACTTTTGTGCTTATTTAGTTATGGTGACCAAACATGAAAAACATTTTACAATTTTAGCCTATGCAAGATGTCAACAACAAGCTGAATGTTTCTTTACCCATATACTTTAAAGCTATTCCACTATTTGTTGGCAGACAGTTTGCCTCCTTTACTAGCCTCTTGACGTGGGACCGTAATAACAGGTTAGTGATCCGTTTCTGCTTAAAAACCAAAACTTTTCCTTCTCCTTGGAAGCATGCATTGATACATCCCATTCCTAAGAAGGGTGACCGTTTTGACCCCTATAGCTATGGTCCTATTACTCTGACATCTACCATTTCTAAAGTCTTTGAATCCCTTCTCTCTGATCACCAGTATGGCTTCCATAAGGCGAAATCCACTGGTGATATTTTTTCTGTCTTAAAGATTTTGGGGAGTTATGTGTAGTTGCCCTTGACATATCTAAAGCTTTTGACAGGGTGTGGCATCAGGGTCACATCTCTAAGCTTCCCTCCCTCACATCTACCTTCCTCTCTGGCCGATCTATCTCTGTGGTTGTTGATGGATTACCCTTCCCCTTTTCTCCATCAACAGTGGTATCCCTCAAGTTCTGTCCTGTCATCTACACTTTTTCTTCTTTTTTTCAACGATTTCCTCTCCTCCACAAATAATCCAGTGCAATTATACGCTGACATCTCAACACTACATTTAACCACATCCTTCAATTCTGCTCCCACTTCTCTCTCTGTCTGCATCTCATCTTGACACAGCCTCCTCATTAAACTCAGACTTGAACAGGATATCTTAGTGGGGTAGACAAAATCTTGTTAAGTTTAATGCCTCCAAGACCCATTTTCTACCCATCTCTATCAAAAACTCCTCACAACTATCGTCTTTTCTCTGACGGTTCTATAATTCCACCTCTTGGCTCAATGAACATACTTGGCATTACTGTAACATCCACTCTTTCTTGGAAACCCCACATTACAGGAATAGCTGTGTACCTCTAAGAAATTGGATGTCCTGTTTAGTGTCGAAACTTCTCTTCTGAACAGTTGCCCTGTTTATACAAGGGATTGATTCGTCCTTGTATGGAGTATTGCTCTCACATTTGGGATGGTTCTAGCTCTGTATGCTTACTTCACAGAGTCAAGTCGAAAGCGATCTAACTTATAAAATGTCCCAGGCTAACTTCCGAACTTGACCCCCTTGCCCTATGCTGCAATGTTGGTTCACTTTCCCTCTTCTATAGGTATTTGTTGGGATGTCGCCCATCCTTACATAATTTTATTACCATTTTTTTTTTGTCAAACCGCAAGCAGCGCGTCCGCTATGGAGAATTTTTACCATATTGGGATGAAATTACATCAGGGCACAAAATTGGAACCAATCGTCTTTCTGGCAGTCATAAATAGCATATGCCGCAATTCTCCTTTGCATTTCAAATATGTGGATGATATGACACTTGCCGAAATTATTGATGTAAATGATAGAATGGATGTCACTATGCAAAACACTCTTAATACGCTAGAAAATTAGTGTATAGCATTAAAAATGTCTCCTAATCCCCTGAAATGTGAGGTGTTTTATGTAAGTCCACCAAAGAGACCGTTAGTGTTCCCCCAACTAACCCTGAACGACGTGGCGCTGCCTATTGTCCAACAATGTAAGTTGTTAGGGGTAATCATCAACAACAGTTTAAGCTGGAATGACCATGTAAGCTACATGATTAACAAAGCCAATAAGTGTTTCTTTATTTTATACCGTACACGTCAATTTTATTTTAGTAAACAAACATAATTTCAGTTGTATACATGGTACATTCGCACCACACTTGAGTATGCTGCACCTGTTTGACATCCTGGACTGACGCAGGCCAACACAATACCTTGGAACGTCTACAAAAAAGAGCGTTTAGGATTATCCTTGGTGGTCAGTACACTACTTGCAATAACGCAATGTCAGTTTTAAATGCAAAAGCCTGTTTGAAAGACGAAATGAATTAACGCTGAAATTTGGAAAGAATTTGATGAGCTCCACAAAACACAAATCACTATTGCCGTCCTTTTCACGCGAGGTGCAAGGCAGGCATACGCGGCGGGGCGGGGCGTTGTTACAAGCTGTGCGTTGCCGCACTTCCCGCAATAAACACCACCATACCATATTGTTACGCAGCTCCCTCGAACTCACTCCACCGAGGGTCAACGCTTGTCAGGATACCCTCTGCACAGAACTCAAAGGGGCGGTTACAATTTTTCCTTCACCTCATACACTGACTTGTGGGTCCGTTGGCACTCAGTAGCGATGAACTCACTTAATGGGGAAGGAAAGTGGGCAGGGAAACACAGAAGTCATGTGAACTTTGGTATACTAACGGAGAAACACAATACAGGACACTTAAGGTAGGGAAGAGGGCAATGTCCACTCACCGACCCTCACACAACAGACACCGACACACACAGGGCTTATAGAAGCACTTATCAGGTTCCCAAGGGCTTATGGAGGCACTTGTCAGGTTCACGAGGGTTTATAGACGCACTTATAGAGGGCACAGCACTGTACAGTACAGCTGGACACAATAGGGCTTGCTAAAACACACACGCCAGACGCTGTCCTTGTTTGTTTCCTTCTGTGTTTCTTGGCAAATAAACCATGAATTATTATTTATCATTATTATAATTATTATTATTATTACTCTGGTTTCTGCTCCTGGGAGGTGGCTGCTTGTGTGTCCTCACCACTAACTAGACCACAATACTCAGCAAGCTGCTGTGTCACATGATTATTGTGTGGCCATCGGTAAATCAAGCACATTTCAAAAGACAGGTCTTTCACTTCCTCCAAAATTCATAAATACTTTCCCTTGTCTTTTCTTTTTCTGTTTTGTAATTCTCTATATTTCCATTAATGCCTGGCCTTAATGTGGACTTTTGTCCATGACTGGAGCCTTCAAAAAAAATAGAAAATTAAAAATCCTGCTATATGATCATATTTGAGGCCATCTTCCACTCTTTCCCACTCTCATTACTTTACAATTACTCAGGTTTTATTTCATTAACTATACATATCAGACCAAATTTTGGAGTCTGTCAAGTTTTTTTTTTTCAAGTTGTTGCGATCCTCCATGTTTTATAATTCCCTCATGACCTCCGCATCATCAGCAAGCATATGCAGATAAGAGTACACACCTTCTGGCAAGCCATTAACAAAGACCAAAAAGTAATGGTCCCAAAACAAACCTTAGGCACTCCACTCATGATCTCAACCCATTTTGAGGAGCCTACTCTGATATACATTCTTTTTTCCCTTACTCATGCCTAATGATCCAACTTCTGAATCAGTTACTCATACTTAGTGTCCAATGCTTTCTTGCTGACCAGTTACAAACCATTCACCACGCCTTCGCACTTGTCCAATACTAAGCTCACTCTCATAAAAATCTGAAATTAATTATGTATGACCTTTTTCCCTGATGCCATATCGTTCCTCACTAAGGTAATTTCTCCTCTGTAGGAAGTCATCTATATTTACTTTCTTTCCTTTAAGCTTGTCCACTGTTTCCTGTATCAATGAGGTAGCACTAAGAACAGATGAAGAAAGGCCACATTTTCTCACATCCATTCTCTAGCTGTCACGTGCAGTGCTCCAAAACCAAAGCTCCCTATTCACAACCAGGCCCCACAGGCCTTTCCATGGTTTCCTCCAGCCATTCCATATGCCCTGGTTCAGTCCATTGACAGCACATTGCCCCCTCTGTGCCATATTCTTCCACTTCACTCTATCCCATGCATACCTTTCACCCTCCAGCATGTACAGGCTCCAATTACACCAAATATATTTCACTCCACCTTGATCTCCTCATTCTTCTTCTCCCCTCCACTTGTGACACACATTTCCTCTTTGTCAGCCTTTCCTCACTCATTCTCTGTACATGTTCCAAATTATTTCAGCATACCCTCTTTAGCTCTCTCAACCACACTCTTCTAATCACTGCACCTTTTTCTTCCCCTATTATCAATAGAGTGTCCTCAAAGATTTCATTTCTGATACATCTACCCTCCTCCACACATCCTTATTTATAACCCTGCCTTGCAGCCATACAACATCTATGGGACTACAATACCTTAAAACATTTTTGCTCTCCCAGATAATGACCTCTCCTTTCACACATTCCTCAATACTTCCAGAAACCTTTTCCCCCTCACACATCCCATGACTCTCTTTCACTTCCCTGGTTCCATTTGCTGCCATGGCCACTCCCCAGTGCATAAAACATTTCACTTTTTCTTAATTTTCTCATTTCAAACTGAAATCCCAACTAACTTAGTCTCTCCCTGCTAAACCAAGTAACCTTTATTTTATTTTATTTTTTTTCTGTGTCAGCTGAGACAGCACGGGCAGCTAAGGCCCTAATCAAGGCCATCTCATTAATGCTATATATATATATATACCCTAGCCTGAGCCAGGTACCCATTTTATCGACCAACCCCTAGGGGTGAATGAACAGCTGGGTTAACTGTGGACCGATTTGCTCTCAACTTCCTCCTTTCACACTCTCAAATTCAGTCCCAACTTCTGTAATTCTTGCTCAGATCTGCCACCAGTCTAGTGTCATCAGCAAACAACTGACTCAATATCCAGGCCTCCCTCATCCCCTATAGACTGCATATTTGTCCCTGTCTCCAAGACCCTTGCATTTACCTCCCTCACCACTCCATCCATAAACAAATTAACAACCATGGTGATATCACACACCTCTGCCAGAGACTATCCTTCACCTGGAACTACTACTCTCCCCTCTTCCTTACACTCACTAAAAACTTTTCAGTTTCTACTAGCTACCCTCTCATACCATATATTTGTCAACCTTCCACAAAGCATCTCTGTCAACCGTCATATGCTTTTTCTGGATCCATAAAGGCCACATACAAATCCTTGTTTCTCTAAGTATTTCTCACTTCATTCTTCAAAGCAAACACTTGATCCACACATCCTTTACCACTCCTGAAACCATTGTTTTCCCCCAACCTGATGCTCTGTACATGTCTTCACCTTCATAATCAATACCCTTCCATACAGCTTCTCAGCTACACCCAACAAACTTAAACCTCTGTAGTTTGAACATGCCTTTGTCTTCTTTGTCTTTATACAGTGGCATTATATATGCATTCTGCCAATCTTCAGGCACCTCACCATGAACATACATAAATTGAAAATCCTAAAAAACCTATCAAAAACATATTCATCCCCTTTCTTAAGAAATTCAACTTCAATGCCATCCACAGTATTCCAGTTTTCATTTTCAATATCTTACAGACCAAACTCATTAGCAAGTTCGGTCCATAGTTCCATGCCTCTACCCTATCTCCTTTATAGATGGGTAAGATGTTTACCCTATTCCACTTCCCTGGCACTTTACCTTTCTCCAGCAATGCTTTGATTACCATTTCAAGGGGGTCTGTCAACAGTACCAGCACATATGGTGAAATTTCACCAAAACCATGAACTTTGTATTGGTCAAGATCTTGTACTTTTCTGTTAGTCTCTTCTAGAAATTCTCCACACTTCTTAAGACCCTCAACCAATTCCATATCTCTGGGGTTGAGGTTAAAGTGCCCTTCCTTGTGAAAAAACTTGAACTGGTCATTCAGCTCTTCAAATATCCTTACCCTTTATATCTCTTCTGTGATTAGCTGCTCTTGAATTGACAATTTGCTCCAGTTGAATTAAAGGAAAATTTTGAATTTTATGGTCTCCATTCTTTGCAAAGTTTCTATGTTCCTCCTTTTTCATCCTGCCAAATTACTTCTTTGTTCTCTTATACCAGGCTGACTGTGTGTGTGTGTGGATGGCAAGTGGTGCAATGAGGGTTTTCTAAAAACTGCATGGAGTTCAGATATTAGAAACAAAAGGAACAATAAAACAAGATAATGTAGTGCTATGAAAAGATCTATAGGATGTGGACTGGGGATTGATTATTCAAAATTATGTCACTGGAAGTGGACTGATTGAAAATACTAACTTCACACTGAGTGCTTTATTTAGCATTATAACTACAACTGTTTAGTGTCCCATGCTTCACTTGAGACAGTTGCCCAAATTCTGAGGCACCACTAGAGATGAGTTTAGTTGTTTTCCCTGGTCTGTTTTACAGATTAACACAGGACTGTCAAAGCTACTTAGTGTTGCTTTAGAATTTGAGCATGGTGGATGGGAATGTTTATAACAACCCATTCACCCCATAGACTAGCAACTCCACGCGCCCTGTGAGTGAAAATACAAGAAATAATGCTAAAAAATTAAAGGGGCAGTTAATACAAAATACCAAAATACAGCCATCATATTAATTATTACAAATTTGCAGACACTATCAAGTACAAATGACTGACTGTAATGCATCAAAGTATGAGACTGCATATTTGTGTAGATTTATCATTTTCTTTGCACAATCTAAAAATATTTTCATATATGTATGTACAACCATAGGGCGCCACAAACCATATCATTCAGGAAAACAATCTAGCACTTGCTTAGGGTGCATTGGCACCATAACTCTTCAGGTAGCAATGTCTGGAATGTCCTCACACATCCATCACCCCAGCGTTGAGGAAAGGTTCAGTTTGGAGGGGGAAAAAAAAAAAAAAAAAATCTTAATACTGTTTCCCTCTTAGTGGTGTTACAATCTCACAGACTGAGTCTACTGTGAAATACAGAGAGAGAGAGAGAGAGAGAGAGAGTGAGAGAAAGACTGTCCTTCCCTTCAAAGAGATGTTGACAAGCCCTGTCCAGCACCTTGGGTTGCCTTGTGACCCTTCCACACTGTTGATGAACACAATAATGTAGCACCGAAGTTACCTTATACATTCAGCACTCAAGCTTTAATGTGGAAGTTTGCATAATGCTAACTGTTGATATGCCCTGGCAGTTACTGCCATCACTGTAAAAGTTGAGCTGATCCAATAATTCACTTTCAGCAATCTGATCAATGTCACCCAAAGGAATATCTAGCACCATATCTGATTTACAGCCATTCTTTTACAATAAAACAATATACCTATTCATCAATTCCTTCACCATACTTATATAAATACACAGTAGTTTCAAGAGTAATACCCTGTATTTTTAAAACTAACTACATCACACAAAAGTATTTACCTAAA
Source organism: Panulirus argus (assembly GCA_038088735.1). NCBI lineage: Eukaryota > Metazoa > Arthropoda > Malacostraca > Decapoda > Palinuridae > Panulirus > Panulirus argus. The sequence continues at coordinate 4,786 of JAYMFT010055538.1, read as the reverse complement.
ACCTTTGGGAAACAATTATCAATGAACAACCAGACTTGTGTGATAAAATGAAAGTTTTTAATGACGTACTATACTTTTTATCAACTTCGTTCCACAATAACCAAATACCAATCATTAACTGAAGAAAGGCAACCCTTCAGGCCACATATTAGCAGTTTGAAAGCTCAGTACCATCACCACTTTCAATATTCATTTTAGTAGGTATTCCTTTGTTTAATTCTTTATATTTACTAATATGTTATATCTCCTATGAATTGTATGTGCACTTGTCATTCAGATCCAAAGGTACCTGCAACTATGAAATATTAAGCCATTACACAATCTTGGAAAGTGTTGGCCTGTGAGCTAAATAACTGTTTTCATTGTGATGTAGGTGGCAGAAAACCCTCAATCTCTGCCCACTCCTCATTATACTGGAAGACTGAACCCACAATCAATCACAGCTCTATACATTCTGGCCTCCTGGAGACACACCATGGTTATCACCCATGCTGAAAGTCACAAGAGTAACATCGAGGGCACTCTATTCATAACTTCAGCTTGAGGTCAATCCAACCAGAAGCAGAACACCATTGTTTGTCACAAATTATAAAGGGTCAGAGTAATCACAGTTAAAACTCCAGTAGTGTTACATTCACAAATAAAATCCTAACATAAATAAATGTATATTAATACACGACACAATGGTGTTCCTTAACTGAATACAAATCATAACTACTGCTTTAAGCAAGCACATCTACTAGAGAAACCTATCACAAGTCATAAGCAGCATGTCTACATATCTCAAGACACAATATCATTACAAAAATAGCTTTTTTTCAACAAACCATATTAAGTTGAACAGTCCACAGAGTTTACAGACTAATAAGTTTCCACAATAAATATGGCATGACTGATTATAACAAACTTTTTGATGGTATATGCATCTTTTATATAAATCAATGATTTGCACAATCCATCAAACCATTTTTCTAAAAAATTCAGCCTAACTCATACAACAGGTACAATTAAGAAAATTAATATATATTTTCCTGATATCAATAACATATTTTCTTTCTAGCAGACAAGGCTTTTGGCAAATTGTGAAAAATGTAGCAAATCTTTTGTGCAGTGATATTCACAACTATATCATTTGTTTTACAAAATCACAAGTCAATAAACTGAGATCACAAGGAAAGCACTAAACAAGCAAACAGGCAAGCAATTACAACATAAAATTGAAACAAAATTCTGCTGGCTACATTTTTTAATAAAAAAAAAGGCTTCTCAAATTACTTGAGCAAGTTTTAATGTAAGCAATTCTACTGTGATTCTTTGTGAAAGCTAATCTACTATTGATGCCAGATCCTTTACTGCATCTCAAAATACTCATATAAACTTTTTTATGGTAAAACTTTAGACTGTGACAAATGCTGCTACACTTACCATTAACATCTGATATAAACACTGGTGAAGTTAACATCTAATGGCAGTTTTAAGATGCATTATTCTAAATGTACAAAACTATTGCTGTTTCAGCATCATGAAACTGGAAAATATCAATATCAATAAATAAAAAAAATCAAAAATATAAATAAAATAAAAAATAAAAATTATCACAAAAACAAAACAATCTTCCCTAAACTTAATACTGCTTCAATTAGTAATTTCATTAACATAATATATTCATGGGACAACTGAAGCAGAGCATCTTTTGTAAATGAACCAATACTACAGCTCAGTGGATGAACCATTAATTCTGCATTCTCTAATCAAGAAAAGTGTAATAAAAACCTTGAGCTTACAGTTGTTAAATGGAAATATGATGTGATGTTATGAATGGAGGTATAAAATTATTAAGATGACATATATAAAAAAAAAAAAAAATATGACAACCATTTCATATTTGAGTAGGTTGCTAGAATGACAAGTGTTACCATATGATAACAGTGCTTAATGTATTAGATACTATACAGACCCTACACCTCTGCGGATGAACAAATTTCCATGCTCAACCAAGATGGAGTGTGAAGCTAGGTTTCAATCCATCATAACCTACAAAAGATTCAGCTTATAAAAAATTGAGAAACTATACCTTATTCACCACTTAAAAAAATATCAAAATGAATACCACAGCAAGCTTCCATTAATCAAGGTATATAATTTCAACAAGTTACTAAAATTACGCAATCAGTGAGGTGCCTGGAGATTCTGCTGGAGTGATTCTATTTTGAATAAAAGATATGGCCCAGGGATATAGGTAGATACATACACTAACAATTTATGTGAAGTGAGAATGGCATTAATCCCTAACTTCACCTGACGGGCAAAAAGTTATCTGACTCGCATGTTTAAACATGAATGGCCTCAATGCTGCATTTTGAAAAAATTTTACTGAATGAAATATCCTTCTCCCAACTAGCAGTAAGTCTTAAAAAATATCCTCAAATGTATATCTTCATAAAGAATCAGTACACTGTAGATAAATCTAAATTTTGAATATCAAGGACTTGGTTATAAATGAAGCAAGAACAACATTTCTTTCTAAAAAGTTATCCTGGATGAAGTGAGAAGCTAATAAAAAAATTAAATTTTTCAAAGATGTCGTCATATATCTACAAACTTTCAGGAGCCTTGTTTTGCACAGTGAAGTGGCAACATAGGAGCAAAATGAAAAAGTTTTAGTAGGGAAACAAGACTGGCTAATTAGCTCTGCACACAGAAGGAACCGTAATATCTGGAGCAAACTAGACAGGATGGTTAAGGGTCCAAGTCTTGCTTTTCCTATCTTGCCATGTTCAACTTTTGAAAAATGGATCTTAACAGTCTCCCAAGTATAAACCAAGAATTTCTTTTTGGGTTAATTCTTAGTACAAAGAATTATGGGTAAAATTTCCAGTAGTATAACAATGAAAAGACTCTCATAAAAGGCATGGAGGAAAGGATAAATGAGCCAGGTAAAATGATATTCATAAAAAATGATCTGAGATTTGAGTCATTCATATTTTATCACTGTTACTGTAATCCAGGAGTTAAGAGAAATACCTTGTTCATTCAGTCCGTCATTCATGGACCACATACAAAGGAAAAGTGTACACAGTCTTAGAATTATCATTAATGCCTGAAAGTGTTATACCTTTTTGGGGAAGGCTGTTTTCACTTGACCTTAACAGGTTCAATAACCCTGGCAGTTCAAAGGACTTGAAGTCCAAATAATCAAATCAGCAACCACTCCATGTACTAAACTTATCAAGGTAACTTTGTACCTTGGAACAAAACTCTTCACTGAAGTTATCATGATGTCTTCAATGTAATTCAAAATATCACATGCCCAAACACCTACAACTGGTCATCATAAGGGGCTAGTCTCATTCACACAGGCTAGATTACAATGAAAATATGTATGTACCAACCAGTTTAGCCAATTATGACAAAATCAAAATCTAGTAACATGGCACAAATGTCAAATACCTCTCATTTAAAGGTAGAATTTTACAAACATTCCCAAAAATATGATAATTATCTTATATGAAATAATAGTTTCAAACAGAAACAATTCCTCACAATATAAAACCAGAATCAAGTAAACTATTCATTAGATACCAAAAAGAAACATATGGCAAGTTTCCATATAAACATCACTTTCCTGAAACACTACTGAGATCACAAGTTTAAACAACAATTTAATAATAAGGAATGCTAAAACATTATCTATGTTAATCCATTAATGTCAATAGCATTAATCAAAATTAGTGATTAGTTTCTATATCACATTCAAAAGGAATTAATTTTACAATATACCTCTCACAATGGGAGAAATATGGTTTTACTGCTTCATTAACGAAAGAATTCTATTAAGCAAATTTCATCCAAAAATGTGTCCTTTTAAATCTAACAATGACACAATTAGCTCATACTAATCACGTGATAATTACAGAGTGGCTCTCTTTTAAATCTGACAATTGATAGGTATATGCTGTAACCATATTTCTATATCTATGCTGGATATTCCAATATTTGAACAATTCTTCAAGTAAACAAATTAAATCGTAATTTTACCATAAATTTCACAAACCTTTGCCAACTTCAGTTTTCTCATTAACATAGATGGATCAACTTAACATGGATTTACTTGCTTTAACCTCACAGTATCCATGATTAAAGAAGTATAGTATACTGAATGTTGTAAAATAATTTAAGACCTATTTAAACTCATGAGTGGACATACAAATTACAATTTCCCTCACAGCCAATAGTTCAATCTAAGCTATGAATGGTTAAAAAAATTTCTCTCAATGATCACCTCCAGACTTCAAACTGATTTCAAAAAGATGCAAGTGACATTTCCTTGAATTCTCTTACAATCCCAACTATAACCACTGAGATCCACACCAACCTGTCACACTAGTCACGAAAACACACGCAAAATAGAACATATCACAGATTATCCATCAAGTTCTTTTGATGATTTGGTGTCCAAAAATATCATTATACCTCACCACAAACCTCAAAAAGAAGTGGCTCTACAGAAATGATTTCATAGAGAGAGGAGCTCCTTAACTCTGCCCACCACTGTCCCAGCTACATATCATAATGATAATATTACATTAATAATAACAATAATAATAATAATAATAATAAAAATAATAATATTATTATTATTATTATACTTGATCGCTGTTTCCCACGTCAGCAAGGTAGTGCCAGGACACAGACGAAGAAAGACCCATCCCCAACATACACACATATATACATACATGCACATATATGCACAGTACATATATATACATACCAACATATACATATA
>JAYMFT010055527.1:0-11491 GCA_038088735.1 Panulirus argus | reverse complement strand
GCACTCATTCACAATGGATTAAAGAATGATAAACAAATATTCCACACCAGGTGGGTTTCAGAGGATATTTTTACAAGTGCAATCTCAGCTGAGAAACATCCTCTATTCCCACATGAGCAACGTTCGAAGTAATCACTTCAATAGTAAATCTAGTCAATATCGTGATCAAAACATTCACACCAAATAGGTTCATGTGGCATAATTCCAAAAGCTTTTCCTTACAGTTGAAATCTTAACTCACACCAAGTGGACAGGTAACACCCACACGACAAAAGAGACGGGCCTAGGCCTATAGCAGACATGTGCCCCTCTCCCACATCCAGGTCTTTAGGGACACTACCTGTTGCAAGAAACAGCCTCTCTCGGGCATGGACCACTTATTTCAGACCACTTAGGTCTGAACCTCTGATGGGCTTAAGTCACTTTAAGGCCGGGATCCCTTCCATCTAGACCATTCTCGGGTCTGGATCTCTTGGATCACGGCAAGCTCTGTCCAGGCCACTCGAAGCTCTTAGTCATTCTCCGACACACTTCTCAGACCTGGACAACCATCAGATTTAGACCACTTAGAAGCATTGGCCACTCTCGGGCCTGGATCCCTCAGATCTTGACCACTTGTGAGTCCAGTCTGCAGTTCTAAGATCTGAGTATGTTAGGTCTGGAGCAAGCCACTCTCGGGCATGGACCAAATACAACTCTTGGCCGCTCTCAGGCCTGGATCCCTTGCACCTGCACCAAAACAAGAGTTTGGGCCATTAGGGACTAGACTTCTCTTATCTCTAGACCCCTAACTACTCCTGCCCACTCTTGTGCAAGGCTCCCTCAGATCAGGACAACACTCGCGTCAAGACCAACAGGGTCACGGCTTCTGAAGCCAGTCTGGACATGGCCACTCTCGGACCTGGACCACTTACAGGCCTGCATCCCTTAGACCTGGAACAAGCAAGAGTCTCAGCCACTAAGGCCTTGACTCTCACATCTTGACCTCTCACGGATCTTGGCCACTCTCGGACCAGCCTTGGGAGAGTATTACTCTTAAGCCGAGTGGGTGTATTAGACACTAGACATCATGGGTTCTTGGGATAATGCACTCATTCACAATGGATTAAAGAATGATAAACAAATATTCCACACCAGGTGGGTTTCAGAGGATATTTTTACAAGCGCAATCTCAGCTGAGAAACATCCTCTCTTCTCACATGAACAACGTTTGAAGTAATCACTTTTATAGTAAATCTAGTCAATATCGTGACAAACTTTCACACCAAATAGGTTCACGTGACATAATTCGAAAAGCTTTTCCTTACAGTTGCAGTCTCAACTCTCACCCCTACAGGACTAGTAACACCCACACGACACAAGACGGGCCTAGGCCTATATCAGACATGTGCCCCTCTCCCACATCAAGGTCTTTAGGGACACTACCGGTTGCAAGAAACAGCCTCTCTCGGGCATGGACCACTTAATTCAGACCACTTGGGTCTGAACCTCTGATCGACTTAAGTCACTTTAAGGACAGGATCCCTTCCTTCTCGACCAATCTCGGGTCTGGATCTCTTGGATAACGACAAGCTCTGTCCAGGCCACTCGAAGCTCTTAGTCATTCTCAAGACAAACACTTCTCGGACCTGGACATCCATCAGATTTGGACCACTTAGAAGCACTGGCCACTCTCGGGCCTGGATCCCTCAGATCTTGACCACTAATGAGTCCAGTCTGCAGTTCTAAGATCTGAGTATGTTAGGTCTGGAGCAAGCCACTCTCGGAACCTGGATCCCTTGCACCTACACCAAAATAGAGTTTGGGCCATTAAGGACTAGACTTCTCTTATCTCTAGACCTCTAACTGGTTCTGCCCACTCTTGTGCAAGGCTCCATCAGATCAGGTCAACACTCACGTCAAGACCAACTGGGTAATGGCTTCTTAAGACGGTCTGGAAATGGCCACTCTCGGACCTGGACTACTTACAGGCCTCCATCCCTTAGACCTGGAACAAGCAAGAGTCTCAGCCACTAAGGCCTTGACTCTCATATCTACACCTCTCACAGGTCTTGGCCACTCTCGGGCTGGACTTGGAAGAGTATTACTCCTATGCCAAGAGGGTGTATTAGACACTAGACATCATGGGTTTTTGGGATAATACACTCATGCACAATGGATTGAAGAAAAATACATGAGAATTCCACACCAGATTGGTTTCAGAGGAAATTTCTACAAGTGCAATCTCGGCTGAGAAACATCCTCTCCTCTCACATGAACAACATTTAAGGCAATCACTTCTATAATAAATCTAGTCAATTTTGTGACAACATTCACTAAAAATAGGTTCACGTGGCATAATTCCAAAAGCTTTTCCTTGCAGTTGCAGTCTCATCTCTCACACCAAGTGGACAAGTATCACCCACACGACACAAGAGACGGGCCTAGGCCTATATCAGACCAGTGCCCCTCTCCCACATCCAGGTCTTTGGCGACACTACCTGTTGCAAGAAACAGCCTCTCTCGGGCATGGGCCACTTAATTCAGACCACTTAGGTCTGAACCTCTGATGGGCTTAAAGTCACTTAAAGGCCAGGATACCTTCTATCTAGACCACTCTCAGGTCTGGATCTCTTAGATCATGGCAAGTTCTGTCCAGGCAACTCGAAGCTCTCAGCCATTCTCAGACAAACACTTCTTGAACCTGAACAACCATCAGATTTAGACCATTCAGAAACATTGGCCACTCTCGGGCCTAGATCCCTCAGATCTTGACCACTTATGAGTCCAGTCCGCAATTCTAAGACCTGAGTATGTTAGGTGTGGAGCAAGCCACTCTCGGGCATGGACCAATTACAACTCTTGGCCAATCTCGGGCCTGGATCCCTTGCACCTGCACCACAATAGAGTTTGGGCCATTAGAGCCTAGACTTCTCTTACCTCTAGACCTCTAACTGCTCCTGCCCACTCTTGTGCAAGGCTCCCTCAGATCAGGACAACACTCAGGTCAACACCAACAGGGTCACAGCTTCTTAAGACGGTCTGGAACAAGCAAGAGTCTCAGCCACTAAGGACTTGACTCTCATATCTACACCTCTCACGGGTCTTGGCCACTCTCAGGCTGGCCTTGAGAGAGTATTATTCCTATGCCGAGTGGTTGTATTAAATACTAGACAACATGGATTCTTGGGTTAATGCACTCATGCACAGTGGGTTACAAAAAATATATGAATATCCCACACCAGGTGGGTTTTAGAGGAAATTTTTCCAGGAAAAATGTCAGTTGAGAAATATTTTCTCTTCTAACAGAAAACATTTGGGGTAATCACTTTTACCTAAAGGTACTGGAAACTCAATATGCCAAGTGGCATTTGGGGTCTTTGAATCCCTCCTCAATTCCCATATACTTAAACACTTTGAAAATATCTTCTCTCTGATCACCAGTACGGTTTCCGTATGGCGAGATCCAATGGTGATATTCTTTCCTATCTCACTAACATCTGTTCATTGTCCCGTAAAGATTTTGGGGTCAAGTGTAATTGACCTTGACATATCTAAGGTTTTTGACAGGGTGTAGCATTAGGGTCTCATCTCTAAGCTTCCTTCTTTTGGCTTCCCTCCCCTACTTTGCTCCTTCATATCTAGCTCCTCTCTGACCGATCTATCTTTGTGGTTGTTGATGGATCAGCCTTCCCCTTTTCTCCAAAAACGGTGTCCTTCCCCTTTTCTCCAACAACGGTGTCCCTCAAGGGTCTGTCCTGTCCCCTACACTTTTTCTCTTTTTTTCAACAAGTTCCTCTCCTCCATAAACAATCCAATGCACTCATATGCTGACGACTCAACAATGCATCTATCCAGATCCTTCATTTCTGCTCCCTCCTCTCTTGCTCGATCTGCTTTTCATCTTGACAGCTTCCTCAATAAAATCAGACTTGGACAGGATATGTCAGTGAGATACACAAAATCTAGTTAAGTTTAATGCCTCCAAGACCCAATTACTACCCATCTCTATCGAAAACTCCTCACAACTCTCGTATCTCCTTTGACGGTGCTTGAATGCCACCTCTTGACTCGAACATACTTGGTATTACTGTAACATCCAATTTCTTAGAAACCCCACATTACTGAACTTGCTAAGTCTCCCTCTACGGGGAAAAAAAAAAGTAACCTGTTTAGATATTGTAACTTGTCTTCTGAATAGTTGCTCCATTTATAAGAGGGACTGATTTGTCCTTGGAGTTGAGTCAAAAGCGGTCTGACTGTCCTAGGCTACCTTCCAAACTTAAATCCCCGTGCCCTACGACGCAATGTTGGTTTACTTTCCCTCTTCTAGAGGTATTACCTTGATTTTTGCTCCAGAGAGCTGGCCGCTTGTGTGCCCCTACTACTAGCTAGACCACACTATACTCGGCAAGCTGCTGCGTCACATGATTGTGTGGCCATGAGCAACTCAAGGGTGAGCAGTTTTGATAACTGCTCCTTTCCTTACACATCGAAGCTCTGGAACTCTACCTCTCATGTCTTCCTGATAACTATGACCTGGCATATTTCAAGTCGGGTCTTTCACTTTCCCAAAAAATTGTAAATACTTTTCCTTTTGTTTACGTTTCATAATTCTCTCCATATTTCAAATGGGGCCCAGCCTTGATGTGGACTTTTGCCTGTAACTGGACCCTCCAACGATTAAAAAAAATCCAACATACATTTGTCTCTGGTACTATCCTCGCAAGGGCTTTGAGTACTCTCATATAAAATGACCTCAAGGGTACAATCCCATAGTACCCATGTCCATTGAGCTTATAGGTGCACCATCATATCAATTTGATTCAAATATGGCTATTGGCAACTCAAGGGTGTGCCGTTTTGATAACTGCTGCTTTCCCTACACGTTGAAGCTTTGGAACTTGCTACCTTCTCATGTCTTTCCCAATAACTAGACCTGACTCATTTCAAGAGACATGTCTTTCACTTTTTCAAAAATTCATAAATACTTTCACTGTTTTTCTTTTACCCTTTCTCATTTCTCTCTATATTTCAATTAGGGCCCAGCCTTGATGTGGACTTTTGTCCATTACTAAAGCCTTCAACATAAAAAAAACCTACATCAAGAGTTCTGTGGGAGACAATCCCATATCAAGCAGGATTAAGGCACACTTCCACATCTAGCAGGTTGAGTACAGCAGTCCTAAGTTAGGTGGGGTCATTTGCAAAAGCCGTGAACTCAAATTTAGTCAATTTGGGGATGAGTACCCACATCAAATATGTTTACGAGGTATAACTCCAAAAGCTCTTACTTAAGAGTTGCAGTCGTAGCTATCACACCAAGCAGATACATAACACTCACACAGCACAGGAGTTGCGCCTAGGCCTCTATCAGCCCAGGGCCCATCTCTAGCATCCCTTGGACCTGGACCACACTAGTCTGAGCCACAAGAGCCTTAACTTCCATCTCATCCAAACCTCTCACAGGTCTTTGCCACTCTTGGGAGCAATACTCCAACCCCAAGTTAATGTAAAATACCAGACAACATGGGTTCTTGGGCCAACAAACTCATGCTCGATGAGCTAAAAGAACCAAATATCCCACACCAGGTGAGTTTAAGTTAACTTCCACATACAAAGAGGTCAAGTTAGAAATATTTTCTTCTAGGAAAATGTATGGGGCAATCACTCAATCAAGCTTCAGGAAAACTAAAACTTTTGGGGTATTCAGGGTACACTCCCATGTTAATTTGCCTCTAGTACTTGCAGTTCAATGGCTTAGATTACATTCTCATTTCAAATGTTCTCAAGGGTACATCCTATGTCCTTTGGGGTTGCAGGTGCACAACTATATAGAGATGATTTTAATATGAACACCCACATCATGAGGGTTCAGAGGTACAATACCACATCAGTGGGACCAGGGACACTCCCACATCTAGTGGGTTAAAGTACAGCAATCCCACGTAAAGTGAGGTTACTTACAATGCACTGTACCCATGCCAAGTTCAATCTCATTTGAAATGTTCTCGAGGGTACATCCCATGTCATTAGGGTTAACAGGTGCACTATCATATCACACAAAATACAATCTCATTTTAACTGTTCTCATGGGTACAACCCATGTCATTTGGGCTAACAGGTGCACTGTCATATTGAGATGATTTAAATACAGACACCCACATCAAGAGGGATCTGGGGTACAATCCCACATCAAGTGGGTTCAGTACAACTACACAATTAGCAGGTGACAGTTAAGCAATCTTCATGAAGTGGGGTTATTTGCAATGCACTATACTCAAGCCAAGTACATTCTTATTACAAATTTTCTCTAGGGCACACCCCACGTCCTTTGGGCTCACTGGTGCACCACCAGAGTTGATTTAAACATGGACATCCCTATGAAGAGGGCTCTGAGATACTATTCCACATCTGGTGGAATCAGAATACACTCCACATCTAGCAGGTTAAGAGTACAGCAATCCCATGTGAAGTGGTTACTTAACAATGCAATATATCAAGTCAAATATAGTATTACAAATGTTTTCAAGGGTACATCCCATGCCCTTTAGGCTCACTGGTGTATCACCATAAAGTGTTGATTTAAATATGGAAACCTACATCAAAAGCGCTCTAGGGATACAATCCATCAAATGGTATCACGGTACACTCTCACATCTAGGAATACAGCAATCCCACATGAACCGGGTTATTTACAATGTAACATACTTGAGCAAAGTAAACTCTCATTTCAAATGTTCCAAAGGGTACATCCCACATCCTTTGGGCTCACAGGTGCACCACCATATCGGGTTGATTTAAATATAGGCACCTACATCAAGAAGGACCTAGGGCTACAAACCCACATCAAGTGGAACCATGGTAAACTCCCAAATCTAGCAGGTTTAAAGTACAACAATCCAACATGAAGTGGTGATATCTACAATGCAATAAACTCAAGCCAAGTCAATTTGGGAACAAGAACATCTATGCATGTTAGATTTACAAGGCACAGTTCCAGATGGTTAACCAAGTAATTAAGGGAATTGCAGTCATAAATCTCACAAGCTGATAAGTAATGCCCAGAAGATGCTGGGCCTGGGTCTAGGCATCTGTCAGACCAGGGCCATTCTGCCAGATCCATGTCTTTTGGGGTACTAACTGTCACAGGCCATCGTAGCCTCTCTCAGGTATGAGCTAATTACATAAGACCTCTCAGGTCTGACTCAATTACATCATGCCTCTCAGGTCTGAATCACTCATAGTACTAAAACTCTCAGGCTGGGATCCCTTTGACATGGACTACTGTCGTCTGTGGAACTTTCAGATCAAGGTCTTTTTGGGGAGGTCCACTCACAGGTCTTAAACCACTAAGGCAAACATTTTTTGGATCTGGACACTTCTTGGAAGCCTATCCCACTCCTAGGCTTGAATTCCTCAGGCTTGGACCACTTTCGGGTCTGAATCAGACTGGGGCCTCGGAAGCCTTACCCACTCCTAGGCTTGAATTCCTCAGGCTTGGACCACTTTTGGGTCTGGATCAGACTGGGGCCTCTTAGGTCTGGACCAAGCCATTCTTGGCCCTGGATCCTTTGGCATGAACCACTAGCATCTGGGTCATTAGGACCAAAACTTCTCTCGTCTAACCTCTGACAGGCATTGGCCACTCTCAGGCCGGCCTCTGAAGAACAACACTCCTATTCCAAGTGGGTGTATTGGGCACTAGACAACACGGGTTCTTGGGCCAAAGCACTCAGTGATTTAGTTAAAAAATCCAAAAATCCAACACCAAGTGTGTTTCAAAGGCAATTTTTCCACAAAACTAAAATGAGGTTAGTCATGAAACATTTCCTCTTGTCTCAAGGAAAATGTTTGGGGCAATCACTCCTGTCAGCATTCAGGAAAACTAAAACACCAATATACACAATGAAATGTCTGTCTGCTTTCCTAATGTCCACCCTAAATCTACAAACATTAAACATAACCTATATGACAAATATTAGTTCAAGGAATAGAAATAAGTATGAGTACTATATGTACACCATACACCTATACGCGGTATATTTATGCAAAGCAACATCCCAGTGTCCAACAATGACAATCGCTTGCTTATTAATAGCAGAGGATGACATTTACAAACAAAATGTAAACCATACAGTGGGCTATCCTCTCTATGGACCTCCAATGGCACTTACCTTAACAACCTGTAATAAAGAAACAAAATTTTGCTCCCCTGCTCTAATCACCAACTTCAATCCAACTCATTAATTCAAAATTAATTCTGAAACTAATAAAATTGCAAACCTAAGACATCAACTGATTGCTAAAGTTGCAAAATTCTTTATGAAACACGACAACATGGCTCTAGCACTTGGCCTCTTGAGCACAATATGTTACCGGGACAAGATATAATTGGATACAATGACATAACCTATGACCCAACCCTTAAGGGTCTGGCCATCATACCAAGGGCAGTAACAATGCAGTCATTGGCTGTTCTAACATAGAGCTAGCTGTTATGTTGTGCTCAAGGGTCATACCATAATGATGTGAAATGGTTTAAGTAATATAACATTGGAAACCAGAGTTAAAACAGTAGTTCACCTTACCGTGATAGGATACCCACTGGCACCATCTGTCAGGTAATGTCCATCTAGGGTCCCTTGGAAACACCCTTGCCTGCAATAACAATTTTGATAAATCTTTCGATACCTGAATACACATACACCTACAAGATCTTGAAATCGTTTTGTATAAAAACTGTGACTTGTTAGAAGGCTTAAGTTGTAAGCATCTGCCTGGGACTGCTCCCAGCTACTCTTGGTGTATCTAGCCTCAATGAGCAAAACATCTAACTTATATAAGCAAAAAGGTGTGACACATGACAGCCTGGCCCTTGACCTGACAGATGAGGGTCTTATCAAATGCCAGGCCATAAGAAAAAGGATTTTAGCATCATACTCAAGCTTTACCAGTGCACTCAGTTGTAGCACTGCCTTGTATTGATAGAAAACTATAGACTGTTACCCTATGGCACATAACTACTTATTTTATAACTTTCTAATAAAAAAAAATTCAATTTCCCCTGCACCACTTTATTAGAGGGTTTGTTATTATAAAAGGTAGCCTAAACTATCAAAACCAGTAAAATGTTTCTCATTATATATAATTTCACATGTCACTTTTTCGTATGCAGAAACGCTTCTTAATACACTCAGATCATTACAAATTCAGATCTATTAATTTTCTTAATTGTACTGTACTTCAAACACTACAGCAGAACTCGGGAAAATTGTTCTCAATTGTACATGGCAAGGGAACACAATTACAGCAACCACCCCATAAAACCTGCCTTATTACTAATTTCTATTTTTTTTCCTTAGATTTACAATTCGATTAGTTTCTACTAAACTATCTCCATTTCTTAAAATAAATGGCCAACAAATGCAGAATAATCATGGAATACATGAAACATGAAAACCTTCCACTATAATAAAAATGAAACCTTCGTTTTTCATTACTCAAGGTATATCTATCAAAATGTTTTTTCCATAAGACGAGTAATAATATACATCACGACAATGAAGAGTGAACTCGAGCAATAACCAATGAAATTTCTAAGGAAAGCCAAAATTTGCAAGTATTAAATGTCATGTCATCTGGTAAATGGGACCGACTAACCTACTTAATATACCTACCATTTATGAAATAAATAACTAGTGGCTTATCAAGCGTCCCCATCCGTAAAGATTCCATAAATCAGAAATATTCCAGTGAAAGCAAGTCCAACTCTATATTACGTCCTAAAGTTGTTAGTAATGAAATTGCTTAATATATACTAAATGTTACATTGAAACCCCCCCCTTTCTTTTTTAACCCCGTTTCCGCTCTTAACACCTACTGGTGGGACTATCCAAATTTACACTGAATCTTATACCTCAAACAATATCCCCAATGATTGAACAACCCTTCATGTTTTCATTATGACTTTTCCCATACTACTTACAACTTACAAAATCAACTTACTTGTGGCTGCACTTCGGAAGAGGTACATCAATCCACTAAACTATAGCATTATTCGAGGCTAGGCATCAGTTATGCAGCCATCCTATCGTCTTAGTGCCGAAGAGATAATTATTATTGTAATCTTGTACCACAAGACATTCATTAAAGGTGTTCCTTCCGCTCTCAAATAAATCTATTCTGAAAAACAAAACACGTTTGAGTTCGCTACAAAATACAAAAAAAAAAGGTCTGATTATAACGGGCACAAGAATAATCAATTATAGTAGTAAGATTCAACAGTAAAAATGAACAGTTGGAAGTTAGCTTTGAAGGGATCGTTGCTATCAATATTTGAAACCAGTCATTAATAAAACCTGCACC
Source organism: Panulirus argus (assembly GCA_038088735.1). Lineage (NCBI taxonomy): Eukaryota > Metazoa > Arthropoda > Malacostraca > Decapoda > Palinuridae > Panulirus > Panulirus argus. Next base: position 1,144 of record JAYMFT010055527.1, on the reverse strand, counting down.
AGGAAACAACCTACATGGAATGAGATAATCAAAGTCAACTTCAGAAACATAAATGAGACTTGACATGGTAAATACAAAGTGATCCGACTCGGAGGGAATGGCGCCAAAATCACAGAGGCATTTCGCGCAGGGCGTTTTTGGCGGGAAGCTAAGTGCAGCTTTTACTTATAATTACTGCACAAGTTAGGTGCAATTATTTATAATTACTGAAAATGTTAAAGTCTAACGGAAGTGAAAGTTCTGTAAGGTCAACTTGAAAACATGATTGATAATAGTAAAAAACAAAGTTGCGATAAATGGCGCCAAAACTAAAGAAGTCTCGCGGAGGTCGTTCCTGGCGGGAAACTAGGTAAGAGTATGTGCTACAAGTAAGTATTCAGTGATCCAAGTAAAACCTACCAGAATATAAAGTAAGGTAAGGTCAACCTTTAAAGAAAGGAAAAGGCACTAAGACTGGGCGTGAAGAAATGGCGCCGAAATCGATAGGCACCTTGCAAAGATCGTTTTTGGCGGTACGCTGAATATAAATTTCTGAATTACGTAAGCCGTAATCATTGAACTAGCTATCTAAAGAGGGTGAAAGCTACATAATGTTAACTTGAGAAACAAAAATACAAGGTAAAAAAAAAAGGGGGGGGGGGGAATGGCGCCAAAACCAGAGGCTTCTGGGAATATAAATCAAGGGTGATGCTAAGCATATCTACCAGTTATAATTAGAGAACCAGGGGAAAACCAACTGCATAAGGTAAAAGTTTAGTACAGTCATCCAGCAAATAATCATTTGGGGACTTTGTAGAAACACGATATAACAGAAAAGGCTGAGAAATGGCTATTATTACTGCAAACGAGCAAGTATCAAAAATATAAATTACACAATTTAAATTGAAAACGATAAAAAAAAAAAAGCGGGGATTAAATGACGCTAAGTCGTCCAGCTATAAGTTTCTTGCGGGACAATGTGTAAATGCTTCGGTAGCAAGTTCTATCGGGTTGCTGGGTACAGTCTGGTGCCAGTATTATATTTTGTAAACTAGGAAAATCAATATATATATATATATATATATATATTGCGGGACAATGTGTAAATGCTTCGGTAGCAAGTTCTATCGGGTTGCTGGGTACAGTCTGGTGCCAGTATTATATT
>JAYMFT010055516.1:0-15098 GCA_038088735.1 Panulirus argus | reverse complement strand
CTTGTGGAAGAGAGAAACTCGTTGAAGAAAAGGAGAAAAAGTGTTGGGGACAGTACAGACCCTTGAGGGACACCGCTATTAATGGAGAAAAGGGGGGAGGCTGATCCATCAACAACCTCAGAGATAGACTGCCTGGAGAGGAAGCTAGATATCAAGGAGCAAAGTGAGGGAGGGAAGCCAAAAGAGGGGAGTTTGGAGATGAGACCCGATGCCACACCTTGTCAAAAGCCTTAGATATGTTAAGGGGAACTACATATGACTCCTTAAAATCTTACCCAGCTCCTTTGCTGCAGGTGCAGTGTACTCAAAATTTACTGACCATATAAATATAAGAGGCAGTAAATCAATAAAAACATTTTTCATCCATATTCAGGGTAAAATATATAAAGGTGATATTATCACAATTCAAGAAGAAAATAATTTGGCAGTAATCACAGGTAATTCAGTTTCCTTCAGCTAAATATAATTTCTTAGGAATTTTAGTCCTAACCCTTTAGCCAATGGCCAACTACAGCAAGAAGGTAACAAACAAAGTGGTCTGTAATATCACAACTATGTAAACTGAAAATATAAATCTTCGATAAACATAACCAAAATGGCTGGTGATAAAATCAGTGACCAGCACATCTGACAAATATAACTGTGACACAGTATTTCATAAGACAATAAGCAGACTAGAGTTTGATAGATAGTCAAACAACAAAGCAATACAAAACTTTCTCCAGTGAGTCAGCTGACCCAAAAAATAAAAACATAAAGAGTAACAGAGATATGGCCTCTATTTGTTTTGAAATTCACTAAAGGAGCTCAGCTGCTCATGCAAAATACAGATGCTGTGACTTTGTCAACCACATCTACAATATATCAGGAGAACAATCACATATCGATATGTCACAAAAGTCATTTGATTTGCCAACAGACATTATTACAAGCTTGATATTGATTCCATTACCATACAATTTTAAATTGAATTCATTCAGTATATACATAATCTAAATGTATTACAATTAATTCATAACTGGTAAAATTTGTGACAAGTCAAATGACACTAATCATGAACTTGAGAACAGTTTTACTTTCAGCAAAAAAATATCTAATAAAATTTTCACTCCCAAGGTGGGGGATTTTTGACACATTCCTCTTCACAGCCTTGTAAGCATTCATCTAAATCAAATTTTATGACTATAAACGACTGGTTACTTCTTTTGGCTTTAGGCCTATTGACCACCAAGATCTTAATATTATGGCCAACAATATCATTTTGGAACTGCCAACTGAAATAACTTGAAACACCTCCCTCAGGTGCTCAGGATATTTCTCAGACCATACTTATTCTCACTGTATGCATGGTCCTTGATTATAATAGCTACTACCATTATCATCACAGTTATTTATCAACCAAATTTTGAGTTAAGTACAGTAATATGAAAAATGACAATTTTCAAAAGACAACAGAAATAATGGGAGTGCCAACATTAAATTACTTGAATAGAGAAATTACTGATGAAACAACACCATGCACTGTTCATTGCTCCATCCACACATTTGTACAAGTCAAATTAAATGCAAAGAAAAGATTACGAGTATAACAAAAACCTTTGATATTAACTACTGATGAATACACATTCTGTTTTGTCTCCTACTTTAAAGTGTTGTTTTTCAATTTTGCCAATTTTCAAGATTGAATTTACCAATATGTTTTAAATAATAACCAATTTCCAAATTTATATAAAAGCTCTTATAAAATCCATAAAAAAGACATTTTCATCAGCAAATTTTTTCAATCTCAGAAAAAAGGAGGCATCAGTATCATTCAAATGTTACATTCTTATCAATAAAAAGGTGTTTGGAGAAATATGCGAATCTATGCCTCAACAATTTCAGCTTTATCTAAACTTGTTTTTCAACAGTCAATATAGCTTCAGTCTCCAGACAGTATGATTCTGACATGAAATTGGCAATGAATTTCACATAGCACTTGCAATCAAATATCAAACAATCATCATCTATTTGATAAGTGCATATAAAACTAAATGTACATGGATCTGTGCCTCTGAAATTCTTATGCTCACTTGAATATTGAGGAATTAAAAGCAATATTCATAATACTTTGTCATCATGTGCTACATACAGTAGATTTTTCAAATTCATTTTAAATGTAGAAGTTCTAGGTTATTACAAGTATCTGTTTCTTTCTATGGGACTAAGTGTACTGTACAAAATTCAAGTATGAAAAACAATGGAAGTTGCAAAGAATTTATGGTTACAAAAATCTTATGATCATCTGCTACATTTCCCAGTCACACATCTCATTACTTTGTGGTTTTATGCTGTTATAAAAAGAAGCATTAACATACTTCAAATTCCAAACCTCTACAATGAAGAGATAAAGAGTGTAATGTACCCTGAACCTCCTTGAGTACCTAAGCAGTTGTTTGTAATAAAATATATACCTGATGATGATACGTCTTCTAAGGAACTGTGTACTCTTGTTATTACACATCAAAGGAACAGTTACACATATTCATGAGTTAGTGTAACTGCATAGCCACCTGTCACATAAGCTGGAAGTGTAGTTCTTAATTTCACAACCTTTACCTGGAAAACAAATCTACATTAATGCGGATAAGTACTAAATATTCATGGAAACATATATTGAGGACTGATTACAAAATCTAAATTGTTACTTCAACTCTGTATAACTCTCATTTTACTTTCACAGTAATACTTTACTTTAATGGTGAGCTTGAAACAGGCAATACCATTTACAAAAATGTCAAAACTGCTTTTTAATATGACTTTCCTTTTCATGCAAAAAGTGCCAGTAATAAAAAAAAGGTCAATAACCATGGGTCTGCAGGAATTTGAAATGAGTAATATTACTACAGTTGTCTGGTATGTTGGTACTTCTAATCTGCATTTCTTACACATTATAATACACCTTCCTCATATTATGTTCTTTAAGTCATATCTTTAAAATAATTTAAAAAATTATTCATAAATTGCAACATAACAAACAAGTGTAATAGTCACAACCTTGGTGATACTTATTTCATGAAATATCTGTACCACACATATTGTAAGAAAAGAAGTCTAGAGACTAAAGGGATGAGCATTCATTTACCAAACAATATTTGGTTGAAAATTATACAGAAGTGAAAGGGCTGAATGATATCTTTAGAAAATCTAAAAATTTTGCTGTGGGAAACACTAGAACAGGTTAACATCATTGGTTTGCTTGTGAGGGAATCATTAAATTAATGCATGTTAATTTTCCTTTAATTGCAAGACTCTGGAGGATAAAAACCTTATATGTTAAAGAAAGTACATATCTAAATATGTACCATGCATAACTGAATTAGTCTTGAATTCATATTTGGCTACTGTGGCTATTCCATTCATTGAAATGAGGACTTATATAAAAAAGGAGGCATAAATAAAAACTAAACCTCACACAAAATGTGAAATGAAATGCAATGTTTTTATTCTGAAATGTAGGGTTTAGAATTCTGCCAGATTTTCTAAGTATTCTTTCATTATTGTATTATTTCATTTTAATTCATTCACGCATTCCTCTTCTCACACAAATATCAAATATTCATTAAATTTATTCAACAAACACAAGATAGTTTTCAATACAGCAGACTGCAGACAACAGGAACCGAGAAGTATTGCTAATTTCATTAAGAATAGTTCCTTTATCCTTCCACTTGTACCAGACAGCTTTCCTATCATTCATTCATTTATTTATTGTACTTGATCACCGTTTCCTGCATTAATGAGGTAGCGCCAAGAAACAATTGAAGAAAGATCCATCCACTCATATATACATATATGCATATACATGTACATATACATATACAACAAATACATATATACATACATATACATACACACACACATAAATATACAAATATACACATGTATATGCACCACGGGTCGGGATCGAACCCTGGGTAGGGTGCCTGGCTACCTCAGCCATGTGGAGGTTAACAAACACCGAGACTAGACTTCTAGTGTTTTTCATGTGCGTCCCATCCTCATCTCGGTGGAGGTATCATGGCTTTAATCTACCACAATTCCAAAAGTGTGACAAATATGTCGACGGACAGACAAAATGTATACACACCACAGGTCGGGACCAAACCCTGAGTAGGATGCCTGGCTGTCTCAGCCACGCAGAGGTTAAAACACACACACGCTAGACTTTTAGTGTTTTTTAGTGTGTGTGTCTTTTAACCTCCGCATGGCTAAGGCAGTCAGGCACCCTATCCAGGGTTCAATCCTGACCTGTTGTGTATATACATTTGTCTGTTTATTGACATATATACACAGGAATATAGTGCATATGAATGTGCACCTTCAAAGAACACATAACCCTCCAACAGCCTTGCTCGAACCTGGAACTTTATGCGAGGTAGGTGGGAGAGCTACTGCAAGGCTATGATCATCCTTAAATGGGAAATGACTATTCGATCACTAAGCCACTGAATACCCTTTGTCTCACATACATGAGCAACAGGGTCTACACTGGTCAAATCCCACAGGTTCACATAACCAGCAGATAGCATTTTATAAAACCTAACTGTAACAATGCGGAGGTATATGAACACGAATATGGTGCATATGAACGCGCACTTTCATAGAACACATATTCATACTTGTTCGCCTTCATCCATTCCCAGTGCCACCCTGCCCCACAAGGAACACCACTGCCATCCCCGCATCAGCAAATTAGTGCCATGAAACAGATGAAAAAAGGCCACATCTGCTCACACTCATTCTCTAGCTGTTATGTATAATGCAATGAAACCACAGATTCCTATCCACATCCAGTCCCCACAGACCTTTCCATAGTTTACCCCGGACACTTCACATACCCTGGTTCAGTCTATTGACAACACATCAACCCCAGTACACCACATCGTTCTAATTCACTCTATTCTGTGCATGCCTTTCACCCTCCTGCATGTTCAGGCTCTAATCGCTCAATCACTCCTTCCACCTCCAATTTCATCTCCCGCTTCTCCTCCTTCCTTCCACTTCAGACACATATATCCTCTTTGTCAAACTTTACTCTCATTCTCTCCATATGTCCTAACCATTTCAACTCATTCTCTTCTGCTGTCTCAACCACATTCTTTTTATTACCACACATTTCTCTTACCCTTTCATTACTTACTCGATCAAACCACTCCACACTGCATACTGTCCTCAAATTTTTCATTTCCAATACATCCACCCTCCTCCACACAACCCTGTCTATAGCCCATCCCTCACAACCATATAATATTGTTGGAACTACTAATCCTTCAAACATGCCCATTTTTACTTTCCAAGATAACATTCTCTCTTTCCACACATTCTACACTGCTCCCAGAACCTTCACTCATTCCCCCCACCCTATGACTCACTTCTGCTTCCATGATTCCATTCGCTGCCAAGTCCATAGTTAAATATCAAAAACCCTCCACTTCCTCCAATTTTTCTCCATTTAAACTTAATCCCAACTAACTTGTCTCTCAACCCTTCTGAACCTAATAACCTTGCTCTCATTTACATTTACTCTCCACTTTCTCCTTTCACACACTCTTCCAAACTCAGTCACCAGCTTCTGCAGTTTCTCACTCAAATCAGCCACCAGTTCTGTACCATCAGTGAACAACAATTGACTCACTTCCCAGGCCTTGTCATCCCCAACAGACTGCATACTTGCCCCTCTCAGTAATACTCTTGCATTAACCTCCCTAACCATCCCATCCATAAACAAATCAAACAACCACGGGCACATCACACATCCCTGCCGCAGACCGACCTTCACTGGGAACCAATCATGCTCATCTCTTCCCACTCGTACACATGCCTTACATCCTTGACAAAAACTTCTTACTGCTTCTATTAGCTTCCTCCCACACTATATATTCTTAAGACCTTCCACAAAGCATCTCTATCAACCCTATCATATGCCTTCTCCAGAGCCAAAAACGCCACATACAAATCCATCTGTTTTTCTAAGTATTTAACACATACATACTTCAAAGTAAACACCTGATCCACACATCCTCTACCTCTTCTGAAACCACAATGCTCCACCTCAATCTAATGCTCTGTACATGCCTTTACCCTTTCAATCAATACCCTCCCATACAATTTTCCAGGTATGCATTAAACCCTCCATTAGCAGACCTCGATATACTGGATTTCTGATTTAACACACCAGACAAATAATAATACATTAATTAATAATAACAGAAAAAATTAAAAATGAATTAAAAAATCTCAAATGCCACACCATGCACATTTCATATCGCACTCGTTTTTAGTAGCATGGTGTATACTTGGTTTGTTTCGGTCTCAGTCTGTCTCAAGCTATCGTGCAGTCAAGTTGTATACAGAGAATTGTGACTTTATTCATTAAATAATTTTGCAATCCTTACAATTCAAAATGGCAACAAGTGATAGAGGAATTAAAAGAAAGCATGAACTGTATATTGCATTACTGTATATTGTATTAAAAAAATTGGCCCACAGGTTACATTCGATTTAACGGACTTTCGGAATTAAAGGACATCCCCTTCCCCCTGTTAGTCCTTTAAATCGAGGGTTTACTGTACTCAACAAACTTATGTCTCTGTAATCTGAACACACACCTTTATCCCCTTTGCCTTCATACAATGGCACTGTACATGCATTCTGCCAATCCTCAGGCACTTCAACATGATTGATACATACAGTGAATATCTTTAACAACCAATCAATAACACAGTCACCCTCTTTCTAAATAAATTCAACTGCAATACCATCTACTTACATCGCCTTGCTGGATTTCATCTTCCACAAGGCTTTCACCACCTCTGCTCTCTTCACCAAACTACTCTCCCTGACTCTCTCACTTCACACACCACCCCAACCAAAACACCATACAACTGCCACTCATATCATCAAACACATTCAAGAACCCTTCAAAGTACTCACTCCATCTCCTCCTCATTCCATCACTACCTGTTATCACTTTCCCCCTTGTCCCCTTCACCGATGTTCCTACTTGTTCTCTTGTCTTTCGCACATTATTTACCTCCTTCCACAACATCATTTTATTCTCCTTATAGTTTAATGATACTCTCTCACCCCAACTATCATTTGACCTCTTTTTCAACCCTTGCACCTTCCCCTTGACCTCCTGCCACATTCTCCTATATATATCCCAGTCATTTGCACTTCTTCCTTGTAAGTGCCGTCCAAATGACTCTCTTTTTTCTTTCACTAACAACTTTACTTCTTCATTCCACCACTCACTTTCTTATCTGCCCACCTCCCACCTTTCGCACGTCACATGCATCTCGCACATGCCATCACTGCTTCCCTAAATATATCCCATTCCTCACCCACTCCCCTTACTTCATTTGCTCTCACCTTTTGCCATTCTACACTCAATCTTTCCTAGTATTAATTCACACAAGTCTCCTTTCCAAGCTAACTTACTCTCATCACTCTCTTCTCCCCTACATTCTCTCCTCTTCTCTTTTGAAAACCTCTACAAATCTCCACCTTTGCCTCTACAAGATAATGGTCAGGAATTCCACTAGCTGCCCCTCTCAGCACAATTACATCCAAAAGTCTCTTTTTACATGCCTATCAATTAATATGTAATCTAGTAATGCTCTTTGACCATCCCTCCTACTAACATATGTATACTTGTGTATATCTCTCTTTTTAATCCAGGTATTCCCAATCACCAGTCTCTTTTCAGCACACAAATCCACAACCTCTTCACCATTTCCATTCACAAAACTGAATACCCCATGCGCACCAATTATATCCTCAATTGCCACATTACTCACCTTCGCATTTAAAACACCCATCACTAATACTTGGTCTCATACACCAAAAGTACTGACACACTCACTCAGCTGCTCCCAAAACACTTGCCTCTCATGATCTTCTCATGACCAGGTGCATAAGCATTAATAATCACCCATCTCTCATCATCCACTTTCAGTTTTACCCGCATCATTCTAGAATTTACTTCCATGAACGCTATCACAGACTTCCACAACAACTGCTTCAGGAACAGTGCTGCTCCTTCCTTAGCTCTTGTCCTCTCACAACCCCTGACTTTATTCCCAAGATGTTTCGAAACCATTCTTTCTCTTTACCCTTAGGCTTCATTTCACTCAGAGCCAGAACATCCAGATTTCTTCCCTCAAACTTACTACCTATCTCTCCTTTCTCCTCATTTTGGTTACATTCACACACATTCAGACACCCAAATCTGAGCCTTTGAGAAGGATAAGCACTTGCTGCTTGACTCTTTCTGTTTCCTCTTTTAGAAATTGAAATACAAGAAGGGGAGGGTTTCCAGCCCCACTGCTCTTGCCCCCTTTAGTCACCTTCTATGACAAGTGGGGAATACAAAAGTAGAATTCTCTCTCCCCTACCTTTATTATTGTATATTTCATTCTAATTCATTCATGCATTCCTCTTTTTAAACAAATATTAAATATTCATGAAATTTTATCACCAAACACAAGAAAGTTTTCAATAAAGCAAACTGAAGACAACAGGAACCAAGAAGTATCTGGTAATTCCATTAAAGAAAGTTCCTTCATCCCTCCAATTGTACCAGACAGCTTTCCTATCATATGTAACATGACTGTCAATTAAGAATAGCAAGCATACCACTACATGACCAGACCCAAGTAAGGTATATCAAATTTTGTCATTCTGTATTTCAAAATATGAAGCAAAAGAAGTGTATGGATATATTTTTTGGGTGACTACATGTACAAAAGCTATTGGCAACCTTACCTTGTGCAAGTTAAGATCTGCTGCTCAATGAAAATCAACAGAATCAAGATAAGACAAGGTTTGAATAGCAATCAAATAATCACCATCAATCATCCACCAATGTGTACCAAATTACTCCCCTCACATGTATTTATTTCTTTCAATGTGGCTAGGGTGTAAACAACCAGGCAATTTTTTCTGCATTCACTATGGCTAGGGTGTATATATCAATAATTCTTGAATCAGCCAGCTTCCTCTGCCCTGAGGCAAAATATATGGTCATTAATGCTTGTAGTGGCATCCCATACCTCATTGCCAGATCTTAAAACCTAAATTTTTCCCATACACAGGTTAGTATATGTAGATATATCAAGGAAGCTAGAACTGTATGCAATTTATGCCCTTGGGCTGTGTGTTAATTTGTGAAGCCATAACATGCTTACATGATAACAAATGTTAAAGTTGAAAACCATTATTACCCATATTTGTTTGTGATATCACCTACAAAAGTACTATACAGTAATCTACAGTAATCCCTCAATTTAAAGGAACCCCAATATGACGGATTTTGGATTTAATGGACTAGGCAAATAATAATACATTTATTACTAATGAATGACAAAATATAAAAAATAATTACATAATCTCAAATGCCACACCATGCGCATTTCATATCACATTTGTTTTTGGTAGCATGGGGTATACTTGCTTTGTTTCAGTCTCAGTCTGCCTGAAGCTTTCGTTCGGTTAGGCTGTATGCAGATAATTTTGACTTTATTAATCAAATAATTTTGCAATCCTTACAATTCAAAATGGCATCAAGTGATGGAGGAGTTAAAAGAAAGCATGCGAAGTGTATACTGTATTACAGTATACTGTAAATTGTATCAAAAAATGGTTACATTCAATTTAACAGACTTTTGGCATTCACGGACACCCTCTCCCCCTATCAGTCTATTAAATCGAGGGATTACTGTATATCTTACTATGTATACCCAAAAGTACAAGTACACCTGGTGTACCTCAAACATCAAGGCCTCAACTTTGGTGGGGGTTATCTTCTTGGACAACCAATCAAAAGCTCATATCATTGAAAGTTGAACAACTGAAACTCAAGTTGTGAAGAGGCAGGATTACATTCCTGACCATTATATTTTTCCATATTAACTCTTTTGTACAGAATACACATGAAACAACTTAAGTTATAAACAATATACCTCCTTCTTTTATCATTTATTTAAGATCATATTTAACTTCATGTTTGATGTTGAATGGCTGTCAGACTGTCTCAGGACCAGGAATCCTAAATTTTTTCTGAAGTAGAAACTCGTTAAGGACAGGCCTAGTTCAATTCTCTTTTGCTCTCGTCCTTCTTATGACAAGAAAGGTGGTGTGTTTAAAGAAACAGTTCTCTGGAGGCTCCAATTACGCTTAGTTAACACTTCCTGTCAATATCCTTAAACACCAAATTAGCTGCTGTTCAAGGTTTCCTTTGATGGAAGGGAGAAGGAGGAGGGGGATAAGGGATTTAACCTCAACCCCTCTTGCTTTAAAAGGAAAAAAAAAAATATAAAAACCTCCCAGAAATCTGAAGTTATTGAGTTCACCCCTACTAAAAGTTAGCTAACCTTCTTAATCAGTTTAATGAGGTACTGCCAAAGCAAATACTTTAAAAGTAGCAGTTTGGATGAATATTCTGTTCTAGCCTGATAGGACCAATTAGAGGCAGTTTGCCTGTGTATAGTAATAGTTGTACCTCTCTAATCTGGCACTCTGTGGTCTGGCAACTCCCATGGTCCAGCACATTTTGAATTAGTTGCCATTAGTTTGTGGATCTGCCAACAGGGTGGCACTGTTAGCAAGTTAGTAGCGTTAAGGCGCGAAAATCTGTTTACACTGCACCTGAGCTACTTAACAGTCCTGTTCATTTCTTATATTTAGCTATATATTTGCCCTTCAGGATGTCATCCAAGAGACCAAGAAGTGCAGAAGATGGTGCTAGCGCTAATAAGCATAAGCATAAATCATTATCGATGCTTGAAGAGGCAGTGTTACTAACAAAAGTAGATAAAGGAACTTCTGTAAAGACTTTGTGTGAGTACTATGAGATTGGATCATCAACTGTGCTTGACTTAAACAAAAAAAGCAGATTCTTAAATTTTTTGCTGAAAGTGAAAGTTAGAAAATCTTAAACTTTCGGAAAACTTTGAAAGGTACCAGGAATACAGAATCAGATCACACACTTATAAAGTGGTTTAAGCGCTGACTTAATGAAGGTGTGAGCATTTCTGGGGAGATGCTTAGCGAGCAGGCCAAAGTTTTTTATAGAAAACTAAAGCTAGACTATGACTGTGAACATTCGCAAGGATAGTTACACAAGTTTAAGTGAAGGCATGGAATTTCGGTAAATAGTGTGAGCGGTGAAAAGCGTAGTGCTGACACAGAACCTGCGACAAAGTTTGTGGATGAATTTACACAGTTAGTGGCAGCAGTAAACTTAGCTTATCTGCCCTATATTGGCGTCGTATGCCACAAAAACCCTTGCCCCAGATACTGAAGAGTCTCCATCTAGGGGTAAGGATTCCAAAGGTAGGGTAACAATTCTTGGCTGTAGCAATGCTGCACGAATTCATAAAACCAAGCTTATGGTAACTTGTAAGAGCGTTCACCCGAGGGTCTTTAAAGGGGTTAAAATTCTTCCACTTATCTACCTTGGTACTAAAAAAATGGTGGATAACATCTAAACTTTTTATTAAATGGTTTGAAAATTACTTCGAGCATGAAGCTAGAGGACACTGTAACTCTGCTGGCCTTGATCCAAAGTGTAAAATATTTTTTATTTTAGGTAATTGTTCGGCACATCCCAAAGTAGAACTTCTAATAAAAGACTGTGTTTTTGGTCAATACCTCCCTCCTCACTGTACCTCTCTGATTCAGCCCTGTGACCAGGGCATATTATGTAAGTTCATTGAAATCTAAATACAGATCGGAGTTCACGCACCATTTCCTTGCTGCAGTGAATAATGGGAAGCTTCCTGAAGGTTTCAAGAAGGAATTTATATCAAAGGATATGGTATGGTTACTAGTTTCTGCCTGGAACAAAGTTGAGAAAAGTACACTGCAAAGTGGCTGGCACAAACTGTGGCCAAACTTAATATTTCAGGACAAAGAAAGGAATGAACCTGACTTCTCTGGATTTAGAGTTTCTAGTGAAAAGATATTGATCCAAGAATTTGTCGAGTATGCAGAGTATGACTAACCCAAAGTGTCTTGCAATAACCATAGATATTACACAGGTAAACCTAAAGGAATGGATGAACATTGATATTGATGAGCCTGTTGTTTATCAACCAACTGATCAAGAAATCATGGAGATGGTTCTGCAAGGTGAGAAGAAACAAGATCATGAAGAAAGTGCAAAGGAAACAAAGGAAGTGAAAGAAAGAATTTCTGTAGATAAATGTATCCAGATGACGACAGATTTAATTACAGGACTGGAGCAAAGGGACTTTATAAAAGAACAAGAAATTATGTCTGTTTATTTGATTCAAAGAAAATTGACTAGGGAAAAGCTAAAGTAATAGAAACAAGCTACACTGGAACAGTGGTTGAAGAAGGTCATTCATAACACTGCCAAGTCTCATTCCAGTGTAGAAAATCCACTTCCCTGCACCTCCCCTGCCCCTGATGTGCAAGTACCTGCTGACCATGAAGACATTGAGGTACTTCTGATATAATCTGTTGTAACAATAAAAATCTTGTTTGGAAGAATTAATGGTTGTACTATTTCATGTTTTAAGCTTTGTTCTACCTTTGATAACACAGCAATATGTATGGAATGAGCTGGCAAGACTAGGGGTCAGGCATATGTTTACAGAAGGGGTTTCCAAAGATGTCAATTTCTGTTTTCCAGCATTTTTTGTGGTCTGGCAAGGCCAGGTCCCAAGGTTGCTGGATTACAGAGGTTTAACTTGTGCTGTAGCTGAAAAATGGCATGTGAGCTCATCCCAACAGAAAGTTAGGATAACATCAGATCAGTACTGCCTTTCCTCAGGAATGAGGAGAGGAATCCTTGACTTGCTGGCTCCCCCTAGCACTTCTAAGGGTGAAAAGATTAACAACCATTGTACTCACCACAACAGGTCTAACCCATCAATGTTCTATATCTAAAAAAGCCTCAAAAGCAAACAAGCACAGGAGAGGATTCTCTATAGCATTAAATGTCTATGGGTTTCATAAACTAAACTACCATGTTTAACTCGACAAAGTTTCTAAGCTTGGGACAGGTCAAACATTACTAACAAAACTGATCTGATATGTGGAGTTATAAAGCATCAGACCTTATGGGCTAATCTGCACTCTTTAACATGAAAAGAAATCAAGACAGACTAATTACATGAAATTATATAGTATTTGGCTTCATTTGAAATATATATCAAAGATTTAAATTTTTCTATCAAGTTTTACTTTTGGAGGAAATACCAGTTCTCATGAAGAGTTTATCTGCAATGTAATTCTAACTGTAGCTAAATTGCATTCATATCTCCCTAAGAACCAGAAAGACTGTGGAGAGCAAAAAATGAAGGATAAGTGAAAAAGATTGTTGAAAAGTTTTTCAGACTGTGACTGGTGCAAACAATGTAACTCACTTAGAAAAGAAATGCTTAATCTTTGCAACTACACTTGATTCAATATTCAAAACCCGTTTCATTAAAGATGAAACTGCAGTAAAAACGCTCACAGTTAAAGAGCTCATACTACCAGAAAAGCATTCTTCTAAGGCTAGACTGATGAGGAAAAGTGACAAAAGCATTAGAAATGAAAGAAGTGGAATGTTAGAAGATGAACAGCACTCTCTTTAGAGAGACACATGAAGATATATGGAAATGTTCTGATGAGCTTGGTAAAGGTGCCACATCATCAAACATTGATGCTAAGGTGCTAAAGCAGTTCATTAAGTCCAAAGTCTCCTTTTACGAGAACACAAGACTAATTAAGATCAACTTTAGCTGCATTATCATGACACTATAGATATGTAAAGAGTGAACAGCTCATACTGCAATGGGCTTATAAATATTGGACTGTTCATAACAGTATGGGTTTAAAGATAGTGGATGTGTCATTTCAAACTATGTCTTAAATGAACTTAGTTGTGTGGAGGGTACTGTGGATGTAAACAGTATACACAAATTTGAAAAAGCTGTTATTAGCAAAGACAATTAAGATACGGTGACCAATGGGTGTAGAATTGTAAAAGCACAATTTCATGCTCACTCCAACTAACACCAACATATTGAATATTACAGAATACCTGATGCATTACAATATATAGTGAAAAAAATAGTAATCAAATATAAAAACTGTAGAGTACTGACCTTGTGCTAGGAAAAACGATGGGTCATGACAGCAGCTGCAGACCGAGCAATAAGGCCCCAGAATTTAGATATTATTCGCACTGGCCACCAGCACACCTCCACCAAAGAAAGTGCACGAGTCCAGTGTTGTAAGTAATCTGTACTGTGCGCTCAGGAAAGTTTTCAGAACTAATTTGAAATAAAAGTGGAAATTCTTAAACAAAACACACACAATATAACAGATCCTCTTCGATGAAATAAACCACAACAAAAAGAATACGTGGTGCTGAAAAGAGAGCAACTAGTCAACATGGCTACCTATTTCAAATTCATGATCCCTTTCTTACAACAAAATCTACAGTGCAGCCCTATAAAGTGGCCTCCAATATATTTCCAACAACTAAGAGATTTTCATCCCTCTTATGCCCTTACATAACATTATCAGTGTATCCAATTATATCAATGGTACATTTGTTTTCATTTTTCAAGAGAAATGTTATTGTTTCATTGTTTTCTGCATGATTATTCCCATTACACAGTGGGTGGGTAGAACCTACTCCAATTGGTTGAGTCACATCTCTACAAAATAATCCAGTCTAAAATCTCTCTTGTACAGTCCTTTTCAATCTGTTTTTCTAACTCACTCACTCTTATTCTGTGTCCACTACTACAGTTAGTAGGTTAAAAAGAGAAGTACAGTACTATCAAGAGTAATGAAGTGATGGTCTGGAATCATCATTCTCTTCATGTATCAGGACTGCTGATCTTAATTTTGTCTCAATAAACTAAACTACCGTAATAGACAATATCTTATCTTTACACACTTCTCATTTCAAGAGATGTTTTTCACTTTCTCAAAAATTTGTAAATACTTTCCCTGTCTATTTTTCCCCCATTCTTAATTCTCTTTATATTGCAATTAGGGCCCAGCCTTGATGTGGACTTCTGTCCGTGACT
>JAYMFT010055505.1:0-15098 GCA_038088735.1 Panulirus argus | reverse complement strand
AACACGACGGTACGATTCTTGGGCACGACGGCACGGCCCTTTGACACGACGGCACGGCCCTTTGATACGACGGTACGGCCCTTGAACACGACGGTACGGTTCTTGAGCACGAAGATACGAACCCGTGAGCACGACGGTACGGTCCTTGGGCTCTGATGGTCTGGGCATTTGACCCTTCTCCTTTCCGATTCAAGCGAAAGGCCGCGCCATCACGCACCAAAGGTCGTACCGCCGAGTTCAAGGGTCGTACCGCCGTGCTGGAGGCTTTAATTAAGGTCATGTGAACCGAACCCTTCGCGTGAAATCCTCGGTACGTGATAGGTGGCACGCTCCGCTGTCCGAGAACCTATTCCCGGCGACGAATTCTTCCCCGCGTTCACGGCGGGCCGACCACACGACCACGGCTTCAGGCGACTGCACGGGCACTACCACAGTGCCGCTGTGTCGTCCATATCTTCACAGCAGAGTGCGGAGTTTCCAGATGCGAAAACAATGACTGCAACATCACAGCCGACGATTCGCGACGCATTTTCCTAGTCAATACTAATATTTATAATGTGTGGCCAAATGGAAGCGTGATCAGCTGCAAGTATCAGTTGCTTATCAAATGCATCCTTGTGTGGTGGTAGCCAGTCAGGTCAATTGTACGAGATACACGAATCGAGATGTTCTTCATGTTGGCCATATGGTCTACAAAACTGCTGCCTCACACCTGATGTAACAGGCTTGCCTCCGCTGTGTCAATGATTCCAGCAAATCCTATCAATAATTTGATAACTACTTCTCCAGGGACAGATCCAGTGGCAGAGGCAGTGAGCTATATCGTCCGCAGTTGGGTTACTATACTGAAGATTCCAGTAGTACGTATATCACGGCTTTATACCCATGGCCAGAACTGCTGCGTCCGTTATCTCGAGATGTCCTGAATACAAATGTGGATGAACAATGATGGGCAGTAAAATATGAGTGCCATAGTATATGGCCTCCTATCTGATTCCTCATGATTACGAAACAATGTATGCCAGAGCATACGGCTTTCTATCTGATTCCTCGTGGTTACAAAACAGCAGCTCCTGGACTGGTGTGGAGGTGGTTTTGTTCTTGTCAGCAATCGCCCACAAGAGGCAACACCACACCACTTCTCACCATCAACACATCTAGTATGATGCCATGTGTGGGTCCCTTGAGATCTGGATCAAGAACTAACTTTCTGAAATGGTGACTAACTATCATTTGCTATGAAGAATAAACACCTGCCATTCCTCAATCACTCCCCTCAGCTTCGTGTACGTGAGTCTCGCCTCTTTGCCATTCTACACTGAATATCTCCCGGCATTTCTTCACTCAAGTCTCCCTTCCGAGCTCACTTACTCTCACCACTCTCTTCTCACCAATGGATCGACGTGATCATTAAGTATCTCTTGGTGTCCCATGCGACGACCTTTCTCTCTCAAACTTCTTGACTGAAATAGTTGGCTAGGTGTCAACAGCCCTCTCAACACGAACCGATGCTCCGGGACTCACAGGTTTTTCTCTATGAATCATCCGTGTGCCATTCTGTACTCTTACCACACTAATGTGTGAGTTGCTGATCTCTCGCACTATCATAAACAGCCTCGAAAGGACCCAGTGGTTTATCGTCGTCTGAATTCCTTTTGTCTTCCTTTGCAATTTTACGGTGGCTCTGAATATCCTAAGTGCCATATCCTGGTAGGTCATCAATACATCCATTACCAGGCTATGTGTGACTGCCAACACATTAATGGCCCATGAGGTGTTGTGCTACAGTTCTTTGAGCAATGAGGCCTTGGCTGTCTTAATCAAGCTGCCATCTGGTGTTCGCATTAGGAAACATGGGACTTAAGAAATGCGGGAATAATTCGGTGTTGCGTTTCTGTCCGGTCACCAATCAGTCGGCCAAATACTACAGGTGTTTAACCTCAGGACTGAAGTTTGACGAGCGTTCTTGGATGATTTTCTCCCCTTCGACCAGGCTACGAAATGCTTTCAACCTAAGTTGTGGGAGGGTCTTAGAAGCCTTCACTTCCAGTTCTGTCAAGTCTATCGTCAACGAATGTCCTTCGGAGCGGCTTCTCCCTTGATACACTCTTGCATAAGATCACACGTCGTATCATGGTAGGTGATCCGATGTGGTGTGAAGGTGGTGACACATGGGTATCGGGTTATTTCACGATCTGATACAATGATAATGTCACAACTCCAATCAGATCCCCGGCATGGAGTTGCCCACACCTGAACACACTGGTCTGCTACACTTTCATCATCACTGGATCTGTTTTTCCTCGTGATCATTCACCTTCAGAGTGGAACATGAGAGCATGTGTCCAGGCAATACCCTGTCACAGGCGTCAGTATTCACCATCATCGGACCTGAGGAGGCACCAGTCACTTGAGAACGCCATAAGTGCACATAACTGCGCCATTTCATGAAAGACTGACCGGTGTTCAGCATGATGAAATAAACAGGCGTCACAAACAACGTGTACAGATATAAACAGGCGTCACAAATAACATGGACAGACATAAACAGGCATCACAAACGACATGTACAGATATATAAACAGGCGTCACAAATAACATGTACAGTAATAAACAGGCGTCACAAACATGTACTGCAATAAACAGGCGTCATAAACAGCATATACTGCAATAAACAGGCGTCGCAAACATGTACTGCAATAAACAGGCGTCATAAACAGCATGTACTGCAATAAACAGGTGTCATAAAGAATATGTACAGCTTATGCCTAAGGCCTGCAACACCTACATTAGAAGCCTAACGTCAAAGGTAAAAGATTAATTCTAAACACGCATAGTCTTACAAGCTGCCCTGTTTACCCACATCAAGGAAAACAGCATTATCTCTTCACTGGATGTATATATGTCATACAACAGCGTACCGAGCATGTATGGAACACATACATACAGCTTTTTACATATCAGGAAACAGGAAATGTTTGAAAAAACAATACTACATTTCGCTTTATCATTTCTGCGTGTTTATGATAGTTATGTCAGGAAATTGAGGGTACCGTTAATACCAAATGTTCACTAGAAATTACTAAGGTGTTCTTAATAATCAAAAGTTTACCACAAATAATCATTGGTACTGCGCTATCACAAAATGTAATTTTAAAATCAAGATAGTTGTTACTAATGTACTGGCATCTGTCATCAAGTTTCCTGTATCTCATCTATTTTATGAAGATGAGATCACATATCTAGACGAAATATATTCTTGTTTATATATATTTGTCGGCAATGGTACCTCATTTCAAATTATATATCTATGGCTATATCCGATCGTACAAAAGAGGCTATTTTCAGATGAATTTCATTTTTCAAACCACGCTATCCAATCAACTGCTTGAATTTAGTGTTATGACAATGTGGCATGTACAACTCTCCACATATCTACCAATTTCAAATGACACTCAGCAATATATAACTGATCTCTACAAAAAAAATCTGCATTTTCAAATCGAGGAAAAAAGTCTTTGCATATTTTTTCTAACTTTTTACAAATAGGGATATTTGTAAAATGTCGAGTATGACATTATCACTGTGTGTCCAACGGCTGGAAATCACGAATTCAGGTTTCAGGGAACGGAGGAAAAAAAAAAAAGGATGAGCCAGTAAACGTCTTTTTGTACTTGGTGTGCGATGTCACCCAGCATCTCAACAGCTAGTGCCAGGATTACGTCACCACCACAGCATCACAGATACTACCACAGAGACAAGAGCGCCACCACAGCACCACAGACACTACCGCTGAGGCAAGAGCGCCACCACAGCACCACAGATACTACCACAGAGGCAAGAGCGCCACCACAGCATCTAAAGACTAGATCAGAACCACAGACACTACCGCCCAGCCACACAGGCCGCCAGAACACCACAAACACTACCACCACAGAGCCATACTACCACACAATTAACCAGTACGCCACAGGCACCACCACAGAGCCATACTACCACACAAGCAACCAGGACGCCACGTAGGCAACTCCATCACCACAGCAGTGACCACAGGCACCACCACAGAGCCACGGGCAACTAGATCACCACAGCAACGACCACAGACGAACACTGACCACCACACAACAAGCGATGACGAAACATCATATGCGCCAACTCCTCAAGCACGGCGGGCGACCCATGAGTATAACAGCGTGACCTTTGACCCGACTTTAAAAGGATCAGGTCAAAGGTCGACCACAAGGGGTCAGCAACAGGCTGGCACAACGAAGAGGTAAACAGCATTAACGACTAGGAGACGAGGCTCATATCAGTTAATGCAAAGTCTGACACACTGGTAATAAGTCTGAAGAGTAGGACTATAACACAAACTCATCTGACGAACTAAAAGGCGTGAATCAAGCAAAAGACTTATGCGTTGTAATCTCTCATGACCCAGAGCCTAGTCAGTGGCAAGAAAATGGTAAACAGATTTCTAGGCCTCATGGATCCGGCATTCGAACTCAGGTCTAAGAAACCGACGCTTTTTAGAATTCACTGGCGCTTCCCCATAATAGATATTGTGTTCAATTTCTCTCACTGCCTTGAATGATTGACACAGATCTACAGGGGTACCCGATGACAGCACTAGGTTCCCGGTTCCTCAATTGAACACCAGACTGAACAGAACGGCGCCGAGATACCGGGATGTTTCCCCGAAACTGAGCGACAAATGGCGTGAAACACCGTCAAGACGAACCTTAACTCATTCAGCCCTGAAGAGAGAAGGTTAAGACGTGATTTGATGCGAGTGTTCAAAATCATCACCAAAGGCTTCGACAGCGGTGATCTAAGCAGCTGTCTAATTCTAATATCGGTCTAATTTCACCCTCCGCAATGGATTACAAAGACATAACAAGTGCTCTTCCTCAGTTAACAAAAAGGTTATTTGTGCTACCGCTCACAGGATGGGTATGGAGTGCACAATAAATTTGCCGGGGCCCCAGCACGAAAGAATCATTTTTCCTCAATCATGTGCCTGATTTTCCTCTCTCATAGCCCCGTGTTTCAGCTCTCTTCTGCCCTCACAGACGCCCTGGCTCGTGGCTATCTGACTGCCTCTCTTTTTTTTCAACCCCTAGTCGTGCTAGAGGGTCGTACCCCAGGCACCTAGAGGTCGTTACAACAGTGCTCAAGCAAACAGACGAAAACTTCGATGGACCTTGTGAGGGAGAAGCACAGACGCCAACACAGCGTTACACAGATTCGCGCTGTACGTAGCTACAGACACGGAGGTAGGGACAGTCCGGAGTCCAGGTACCACAGACAACGACACGACACCTTTTTAATGCGTACAGATCTGTAGCAACACAGACAACTACCATGAAAAAAAGAAAAATAATTATGGCACAGAAACAGACGCCTCTGTGACGAATTCGCACACCTACCGTTCCTGCACCAAAGAAATCACTTCGGCGTGTACCACAACTACCACAGTTAGCACACCACAGCAATAAGGCCAACGTCACAGACTTTGCCACAGCTCGAAGGTCGACATCACAGACCGAGAATAGAAACCGGTACATCACTAAAAGTACCTCAAGGAGCCACGGCTCTACCACAGACACCACCTCAAGCAGTACCACAAACACCACCGGAGCAACACATATACTGGTGCATGACCACAGCTTCCACCACAACGCTACCACAGCGACACAGGTATTATCCCTGAAAGTGTTACTGTGGTAGCAATTACGATGGTAGTGTCTCATGTCCTGTTAAAGTGCCTCTCGCCCTGTGACAGTGTCTCTGGAGCTGTGGTAGTGCCTGTGGTGCTGTGGTAGTGTTTGTAGGGCATTCGTAATGCCTGTAATGCTGTGATGGTGCTTACGGTACTGTGGTAGTGCCTGTGCCACTGTGGTAGTGCCAATGGCGTTGTGGTAGCGCCTGTGGTACTGTGGTAGTTCCTACGATTCTCTGGTTAGTTTCCGTGGTGTTGCGATAGTGCTTGCGGTTTACTGGTAGTGCTTGTGGTGCTGTGGTAATGTCTGTGGTACTGTGGTAACGCCTGCGGTAGTGTTGGGGATCCTGTGGTTTTGAGGGACTGACTGTGGCGTTGTGGTAGTGCCTGCGATACTGTGGTAACTGTTGCGGCGTTGTGGTAGAGACCGTGGTATTGTGGTAGTGTTTTAGCCTGTGGTAGTCCATGTGGTACTGTAGCAGAGCCTGTGCTTTTACGGTAGTGACTTTGATGCTTTGGAGGTGACTGTGGTATCGTGGTAGTCCTTCTGGTACTGTGGTAGTGCCTGTGGTATTGTGGCAGTGCCTGCGCCGCTGTGGTGGTGCCTGTGGTGTCGTGGTACTGTGGCAGTATTTGTGACACTGTTGCAGTGTCTGTGGTGCTGCGGTAGCCGTTGCAGTGCTATGGTATTGTGGTAACGTTTGCATTTTATCGTGGCAGTGCCTGACGTGCTGTGGTGTTGTGGTATTGCCTGCAGTGCTGAATCAACCATGGAGCTGTGTCAGTGCTTGTGGTACTGTGGTAGTGCTTGTCGTCTTGTGGTAGTTACTGTGGTGCTGTGGCAACGGATGTTGCTGTGGTAATGCCCGAGGTGTTACCACAGCGTCCTGCGGCGCACTGAAAATGCCTGTAGTCCTGCGGTGGCATTGTGGCAGCCTCTTTCGTGCTGTGGTAATTGTTGTAGTTCTGTAATAGTGCTCACTGTATTGTAGTCAAGCCTGTGGTACTGTGGTAGAGACTGCGGCGCTGCGGTAATGTCTGTGGTGCTGTGGAATGGTCGCAGTGCTGTGCTGGTGCCCGTAGCAATGTGGATGTGTGTGGTATCATAGAGGGATTTGTGGTACAGTGTCAAAGCCTTTAACGCTGCGCCAGTGTGGGTATTGACGTGGTACTGCCTGCGTTACTGTGGCGCTGCCTGTGGTATTGTGGTAGAGCCTCCCATGTTGTGGTGATACCTGTGGTGGTGATAATGCCTGTGGTACTGTGGTAGCGCCTCCCATGTTGTTGTGGTACTTGTGGTAATCATGCAGCGCCTATTTGCTGTGGTAATGCTTAAGGCATTGTGGTAGATACTGTGATAATGCCTAGGGTAATGTTATTGTGTCCTGCGGTGCTGTGGAAATGTCTGTAGCCCTGCGGTGGTACTGTGGTGCTTCGGTACTACCTGTGGTAATGTGGTAGTGCTTGTGGTGCTGTGGTAATCGCTGTAGCATTGCCTTGACACTGTGATAAAGCTTGTGGTATTGTGGTAGTGACTGTGGTGCTGTGGTAATGGCCTTTGGTATCTAGATGGTACTTGGGGTGCTGTGGCACTTGTTGCAGCGCTGTGGTAAAGCCTGTGATACTGTGGTAGCGTCTGTGGTATTTTGGTAGTGTCTGTGGTGCTCCGGTGGTTGTCATAGTACTGTGGTAGCGCCTGTGGCACTGTGGTAGTGCCTGTAGATGCTTCGGAAATTACTGCAGAGTCGTGGTAGTGCCTGTGGTACTGAAATAATATCTGTGGTACTGTGGTAGAGCCTGTGGTGCTGCGGTAACCGGTGCAGCATTGTGGTAGTGACTGTGGTAGTTCCTGTGTCATTGTGCTAGCTCCTGCAGTACTGTGGTCGAACCTGTGATGCGGTAGTAGTCTCTGTGGTGCTCTAGTTTTGCCTGTGGTGCTGACGTAATGGCTGCAGTGCCGTGGTAGAGCCTGCAGTGCTGCAGTGTTGCTTGCGGTGCTGTGACAGTGTCTGGGGAATTATGGCAGTGCTTGCAGTATCTTATGTCAGTGCTTGTAATGCTGTGGTAGTGTTGGCAATCATGTGGCACTGCCTTCTGTACTGTGGTACCGCTTGCAATGCCCAGGCAGTGGTTGCAGTGCTATGTTGTTAGAGGCTGTGGTGTGGTAGTAATGACCGTAGGGCGAAATGGTTTTATGGCAGTGACTCCCGTGCTGTGGTATTCCAGTGGCGCTGTGGTGATGATGATTCTTGCTCTGGCGATGCCCATGGTGTCGTTAGAGTGCCTTGCTGTGTTGCGGAAATGCTCGTAGTATTGCGGTGGTATTGTGGCAGTCCCTATGGTGCTGCGGTAATTGTGGTAGTGGTGTGGTACTTTCTGTGGTACTATGATAGGGTCCGTGGTATTGTGGTGGTGCCTGTGGTGCTGTAGTAATTGTTGCAGTTGTTGAGGTAATGTTTATAGCTCTCTGATCGAGCCTGTGGTAATGTGGTAGCGACTGTGGCGCTGTGATAGTATCTGTAACGTTGTGGTGATAGATGGCATTGGTCTGCAACTACCTGACTTACGTGGAAATCTTTGAGACGTTGTCTGTGAAGTGCATTACGAGTGATCACTTTACGAGGTAACTGTGTGTTTACTGTATCAATCCCTTGTGGTTCAAAAGAAACACCACTGGTCCGTATCTGGTCTCTGGACTCACCTCACGTAATACACAAGGTTATCTAAAGTATTCTTTGTGTAATACGTCATGTTGTTTGTTCTTAGATTTCCAGTGTGCCAAAAAAGAGGAATCCTGATTCGGTTGGTTGTGTGTGTGTGTGGACTCAATACTACTGCAAAACAGAAGCAGACCTTTACTCAGGACGTGAGAAAATGCCTCCACGTCAATTTCGGCTGCAAAATTGGCGACCATGAAAAGTGATGTGTTCCCATATCCAGCCATTAAAGTCTTGTCGGGAATATTTCCGACAACGTTCCGGCGGAACGAATATCAGCTTGTTGTACGAAGTTCCTACAGTGGTGGAGTTGGGAACCCAACTAACCGTCTCGATGATAATTGCTTCAGTATAAGCTAACTTGTCTAGGTATAGCAATAAAAGCTAGGCGAATATGGATCATCCCCAATCTTTCCTCTGCCATGCACGCCTGTATCGCATCTATGAGTAATTCTTACATCAGAGTCGCATGTAATCATTTGAGGAATCATCCACTGATCCAGAAGACGGCGCCCAAGATGGTACTTCGTGTCCAGATGATGACGATGATTACAGGCAAGGCAAAGAACAGCTTTCGAGGTTAAAATCAGTAAGGTTGACCTTACCGATTTCGAGATTTAGCCTAACGGAAAGAATCCAGCTTAAATTACTTGGGTGAGGACAGAAAGAATGGTATTTACTCACTCTACAGAAACATGCCACTCCTATCAAAAGCGCGAAGGGAAAATCTATTCAGGTGATGACAGAACCTGGCTCTCTGGCGTATTGTAAACAACGTACCAGCCTTGCAAAGGTGGTGGTCAGTAGTAACACCCTGATGAGTGAAGACTCTTCACAGACCCCTTACAAGCGAAGCTTAAAAGCACTTCACAGCTGTACGATGGACGCAGCGTTGCCTCTCCAACCGTTAAGCCATCCAGTTCAGATCGAGAAAACTTGCGAAAGTCTCCCGATTCCTTCAGCTATCTAAAACGCAACAGCTTTTTTCTCTCGGGAACACGAAGAGGGTTCGCAAAATCCCTGGCTTTCCGTGGCCGTTATAGGAAAGCCGAGTCAGGGACCCGGCGTTACCCTAGGATAGAATGGCCCAGGGCAGAGCAGTTCACCCAAGAATCAAGGACTCGTCCAGGTGATCAGTTGTCCAGGCGAGTACAGTCTTGCTGTCAAAGCTGCACAATGCACCTGGACTGATGGAAGAAATCAAGTAAGGCAATGGGAAAGTGGGCCAAGGTTTCCACTATCTTTGCCTCGCGTTCTCGTAGAATCAGCCAGGCAAAAGCGAAAGACTTAATGTTTACTGGCTCTTAATTACACAACACCCGTTCAGTGACGGATTCCGAGGACTGAACAGCCATGAAAGTGATGCCTGGCTCGTATCTAAGGCCTTCACAAATACCTTTCTGAGAAACGACAAGTCGTATGATGAAGATGATGCTGTCGAAGACATCTGTCGTAAAGTATGAACATCTTGGGACGTAATCGTAAACCCTAACTTACGCTCCCTGGACTCGCACACTTGGCTTTCTTCCCAGAACACCCGGGCGCAGTCAGCGAGGAACAGGATGATAAGATCTTAACACGACTCTTCTGAAATGGGAAGACCTTACTAAGACTGGTAGGATGATGTCCGTGAGACGTCATGATTTACTGCCTCTGCTGCTTGAGAGCGGGCGATCCTGAGGCAACAGGCAAGAGAACAATGCAAAAACAAGAAGGTTCTTTGACTTTAGTAAAAGCAGGTGAAATCGGAGGCGCTTTGCTGGATAGCTCCAACATTGACATGTGAATCACCAAACATGTATCCAGTATATGATTTCTCTTTATGGTCAGATGAGGGAAAGACGAAAGTATATTTTCACCCATGATGTTTCATCTTATTTTCAAAATGGCAACCATCACTTGCCTGTACAAAAGCACGTAAGAGCACATGCAACAAGCACCGAACAGTTTGGTTTCCGTAAGTCAAAAAAAAGAAGAAGTTAAGACAGCGTTAAATGAAAAGCTAAAATTAGACAAGATCACAAAATTTTGTTAAAACAACAGAAATCTTTCCCCGTTTGTTGACCAGTGTTGTAGTTCTCTAGCAGTGTCTGTGATGCAGTGGTGGTTTTCTGCGATGCTGGGGCACTACCTGTGGTACTGTGGCAGTGGTTGTGGCACTGTGGTAGAGTCTGTAGTGCTGCGGTGGTGTCTGTGATGATGGGCAGATCTGCGGTACCACCACAGCTCCTGTGGTATTGCTTTATACTTCTGTGTCTCTGTCCTGTGGTATTGCTTTATACTTCTGTGTCTCTTTGGCAGCGCAACAGACACATAATCCTCCACGGCGCCACAGACGTTATCACTACACCGCTCCACAGACTGTGTTACAGCCTTACAGAAACAGACTCGCGTAACCACTGAGACAAAGACGGTATCAGAGCGGTACAGACAGACACAGACATTACCACGGGAGTCGTAGACAGTCACAGACATTACCACTGCTCCACAGATAGAGAAAGACTTTACCACAACGCTGTAAAATCGGTCACAGACCCTGCCACAACGTCGTCAACAGACAAAGACTGTATCAAACCTCAACAGACTGGCGCTCACACTACCACACACTCACAGTCCTTGCTGATACCTCCACAGCGCCACAAACAGTCACAACACCACAACAGCACATGGTTAACAGCTACTGCCGCAGCAGCGGTCACAGCAGTATGCAGCACAGGGGCTACAGACTTCGTAATGCCAAAGGAAACTAAAAAAGCAGCCTTAAATTTCAATGACCTGTGACAATTGACTGTTCTCTTAGACCTAATTCGCTGACCTACGCGCCTAAGAAAAAAAGAATCATACGTGTTTTGTGGAATATATTTTGCGAATATATACTCTTTCATCGGGCTTTTTCCCTTGGGCATGCTAGGATAAACTGTAGGGAAATGTCTACCTACAGTACAAGGTAGAGGAGGCTGTGACGTCATGGGCGAACCTAAAGGTAGCACTGATTATAATTACCTGACATGTTGGATGCGGAAAGGCTTTGCGACCAGGAAGCAGCCGATAACAGCTCATCCTTGTGTGTGTGTGTGTGTGTGTTGATGATGTATTGTTCTTCCAGTGTGACTGCTTTATTCAACCCGTGAAATTGAGGTCAGGGTTGACCACACGGGGAATTGTAGAGGGAGAGAGAGTGTGTGATGGCCATACAATTTCGGTATTACAGGTCAGGGTGTATCACTGAGCGTAGATAACAGAGTATACCCGTTGGATCACTGGTTATTACAGGTCAGGATATAACAGAGACCGAATATAACCGAGTATACTTGTTATACAACTGGTCACAACAGATCAGGGTATAACAAAGAACAAAGATGACATGGTATGCTCGTTAGATAATCGGTTGTCACAAGGCGAGGTATAATAAAGAGCGAAGGTAACGGGTTATACTGGTTAGATAACTGGTCACATCTGCACAGGATATAACGAGTGCTTGGGATAGAGTATTGATCACCTGACCCAACCGGCCAGGCGGCCATTTTGTTACATAGCTGTGTCTACCCTGGCTTGATGCAACCTCTCTCTTGATGCAAGAGAGATTATCGTTATTATCATTTTTACTATAACTATTATCATCATTATCACTACTACCACTACTGCTGCTACTACTACTACTACTACTGCTACTGCTGCTACTACTACTACTGTTACTACTACTACTGCTACTACTACTGCTGCTACTACTACAACTACTGCTGCTACTACTACTACTGCTACTACTACTGCTACTACTACTACTATTACTACTACTACCACTGCTGCTGCTATTACTATAACTGGTACTATTACCACTGCTGCTGCTGCTGCTACTGCTTCTAATACTACTGCTACTACTACCACTGCTACTACTATTACTACTACTGCTACAACTGCTACTACTACTACTACTACAACTGCTACTACTACTACTACTACTACTACAACTGCTACTACTACTACTGCTGCTACTACTACTATTATTACAGCTGCTACTACTAGTGCTGCTACTGCTATTACTACTACTACTACTACTACTGCTGCTACTACCACTACTACTATCATTATCACTACTCTTATTAATGTTACTAACACTATTAGAATTTTCATCATTATTATCAACATCATGATTATCTATGTGAGTACTTCAGTCACGCTGCTCGTGTACAGAGGTGACGGAATAACAAACTGATAACGGAACCTGGTACGTATGCCCAGTTACGGAATTTCCCTAAATAAACCACACACATCACACCTCACGGATGATCTGCTGCCCTTCTGCTGTATTATCAAAAGGTTTGGACTTTTTGATGACGAGTTACGTACGTGTATCATCAGGTTATCAGTTCCCAATGATAATTACTCATACGAGTCTTGCAAACCATCGATAATCTATATCTCTGATATGAATAACTTTTTCTTTACGTTTGGTTCACATATTCTTCGTGCCAGTAATGGCAAATATATTCAAAGGGCAATTAACAAACTATAAATCCTTTCGTATTCGGAAGTTATATAAAAAAGAAAAAAAATAGAGGAAAATTGAGGTTTTGATACACACGACTGTTTGTGGTGAGGCGGTATGACCCTGGGGAACTATGATGATGGCCTGGTCTTTGACCTGATCCTCAAGGGACAGGTCAGGTTAGGTCATGTCAGGTCAGTGGTCTTGTCGTACTCTTTTGGGTTTAAAAGTCGTAAACCATTTCTGACTCTAACTGTCAGCCTTAAGAGTAATGGCTCCAAGGAGTTAAGTCGAGGCTTCGTGTGATGATTATCGCACACATGGCAAAGACGCTTTTCGAAAAATGTTCACGTAGAGCATAACACGAGCTTGTGGTTTAGAGCAACTCACAGAAAGGGGTTTGCAACTCTTGACACAAATCATGTGGTACAACCAGACGGCTAGGAACGAGGGAGAGAGATTTGGAGTGGGTCGAGGAGGTCGAAGAGGTCTTTGCTGAGACGACCAGGAACGCGTTATTACGACCAGTGCAGTTGGTCTGGCGTCAGAGGAGGCAGGAGAGGAGGAGTTGACCGCCGTCGTCATATCAGTAAAAGTGGGGGTGGAACTGGGTTCTCCTGGTGAGGTATGCTTGAAGTCCTTCTGCACGAAGGACCCGAGGAGGGAGGTGAGAGGACACCTCAGTCTCCTTGGAAGTAGACGTGACTGGCTGATGAAGCAGAAGGAAAAAGAAACAAAAAATATATCGTTTTTTCTTGTGATTTTGTTGTGTGTGGTAGTTGGTGTCGCGTGTGGGTAGTGACTCCATCCTCGATATCGTCATTGCGATCGGTTATTTCCCTGTCATCGGCGGTTCATCTTACCTATGAACTGGTGGTTTACGCTGACGAAGATCAGCAATACCATCTTGCCACGCTGAAGTCTAATCATCCACGAACACATATATATATACATATATATCTAGCTCTTTGGCGTGTGACGCACGGCAAGTGTTGTTGCTCTATCGCACACTCGTCTCGCTATCACTAGCTGCATATCTATCTTATCTGGGCCGTGTTATCAAGCGCATAACTCCGTTACCAGCGGTTCTTATCGGCTAGGCAGCGGGAGTCGTCATAGCTGGGGGCCCTCAGGTTAGTGGAGCACGTCGGGACTAGCGAACGTTCGCCTTCCCTATAGTACCGAGGAGTTGAGGATGGTCTTTGGGTGAAGTGCTTCAGTGACAGTGTGGTGGCGAGAGAGTCTGGCCTCTCGGGGGGAGGGAAAGAGAGGAGAACAGCTGAGGCCGTGTGGCAGGAAAGGTGGCCTAGAGGAATCGTCGAGTGTTAGGGCGCCCTCCAGGGCCCCGTTCCCGACATCTCCCCTGAGAGATCGCTACAGCCGGTTCTCGCCTTAAGAGAGACATACACACAGTGTCTTTCGGGGACAAGGAATAACCCTCGAGGACGCAAGCTCTTCGCCTCGGTGTGGAGAGACCAGGTGACCACAGCGATCTCCCTCGAAAGTCTCCATCCCGGGAGAGAGAGAGAGAGGGCGCCCCCCTCTCTCCGCAGGACGGCCATCATGGCCTCCAGGGAAGGACGGAGACGACGGCCCTTCAGCTGCGGTGCCCAGTCAGCCGCCGCCATTTTGATTCTCTTCGTCATGATGCTCCCGACACCGACGCTGGGTAAGCTGCGAGCCGAAACGCTCCTCTTCTCTCACCTTCCTCGTGTCCCATGAGTCTTTTTGGCTCCTCCCCACCCCCACCCCCTCACCCCACTTTGTCACTACCCGCTAAGTCTTGATCCAATTTGCCCACGAACCCTTCCCGTAGCAAGAGGCACGGGGGCGCTGTAATCAGGGCAGATAAACAGCCTCTTTTATCAAACTCACGTTGTCTCGTCGGTGCACAACAGCCGCAGCGTGTGTCTAACCCACTGTATCGAAGGCCTACTTGTTTTACTGTGCTTGGGAGATCATCAGAGTAGAACAGTCCGTGTCCAGTCACTTATTCCTCTCTTTCTTAAACTAGTCACCCCTGATGATCATTAGGAAATCTCGCCAATCGAGTGCTCTTGACATCCCTTTGTGAATGCACCTGACGCACATTCGTATGAATCATATCAATATATATATATATATATATATATATATATATATATATATATATATATATATATATATATATATATAT
>JAYMFT010055494.1:0-15099 GCA_038088735.1 Panulirus argus | reverse complement strand
TCCTTACTGCCTTTCGGAGTTAAGTGTACATCATCATTTGGGGATCCGTCATATTTTGAAGAAGAATTAGTTATTCTCATTCTCTAACAATCTTAATATTATTCCTTCCGTCTCTAAGAGTTCCTCTGCCCCTGAGTAATCACTGTGAAATTACCTGATTAAGAAGGGATTGCACCTCTTCTCTCGACTGTTTAATTAAAACAGTTCAAAGTTCTCTACCTGGACGGGAGATTATGCTCGCTCAGGGGCACCGTTTGTGGGCGGGAAGTGTGTTACGCTCGCTCTGGGTCCCCCTCGGGGGCAGGAGGTACGTATCAGTCGGCTGCTCTCCAGGGCCGGCCTAACTGATGGCTAACCCATAAGGCAAGAGGTAAGTGAAAAATCATGACAAGTTTAGTATTATAACAGCTGACAGGGCGACTGGCAACCTTGGGCCACATAATACTTATTGCGTAATTAATCACTGGTTTTCAGTACATTAAAAAGTCAATTTACATTCCCATGATACTCAGAATGAAATGACAGAAATCAGGAGAAATGTGGAGTCGTGACTGTCGCTAAGCTTTCGCCATAACCCTAACTTATCAGAACTGTTGAGGACAAATACTGTTTTCTGTCAGGCATCGAAAATATTCGGCAAGCTTTACACGTTCCATTTTAGGCCAAAATTATAGTATGTTCCTCAGGCGTGGTTGCCGCACCTCGAGAAGCGGAGAGAACTAATAAAGAAGGTTCAGAAGAAGGGAACAGACATAGATGGTACCAGAATTATGCGAGCTGAG
This sequence comes from Panulirus argus, assembly GCA_038088735.1. Classification (NCBI taxonomy): domain Eukaryota; kingdom Metazoa; phylum Arthropoda; class Malacostraca; order Decapoda; family Palinuridae; genus Panulirus; species Panulirus argus. The sequence goes on along the minus strand of JAYMFT010055494.1, from coordinate 14,317 downwards.
TTAAAAGTGAGAGACCAGAAAACGGAAATTCGTCCACCATGGAAAATTCAAGAGTAAAAGGTGATTTGATCACAACATTTAACTTTTTATACCAGTTTGATGGTGCGCACAGTGAACAGTTCTTCGAAAGATACAAAGATACTACAATCAGCTACAATCAGAGGCCATAATCTGAAAATAAATATGAAACTTGTTTTAGAAAATATGTCATGCAGCAATTCATAACAAAAATGGGCTGCAAATGGAATAAACAGAAATACGAAACTGGGAATGCGGCCAGCATTCCTACGTAACACAAAAAGTTGTGCGACTGCAGGAAAAGCACAAGTGAAGGATCCCCACGAGTGTAGAACTCCCTCACCGACCCCCGTACCGTATAAATAGGTAATTACACCCGAGGAATTACCGAACCTGCTATCCACCCACCCCACCTGAGTTGCCATCGCAATACACATTCCGCACACTCTTGACAATCAGAAACACATTAGCTCCGACAACCCATTTGTTATATTGTCTCGAACTTCACTATTCAAACTCAGGACGCGCCCTACCATAATCTTTAATATATGTACATTTGAGTGATTACAAAGCTGGCTTTTTCATTACCACTAATGTTTCTGAACCCCCACCATAGGCAACACTAATGTAAGTTGCCAAGTCCCTCCGGCCGCACACGACAACCGCTGACGCTGCAGAAACAGCGAGCCCTGGCAGGGTGAGTAGAGAGGAACCCCTCTCCCCTGGCAGGGTGGGTCCAGTGGTATTCCTCTCCCCTGGCAGGGTGGGTCAAGTGGCATTCCTCTCCCCTGGCAGGGTTGGTCCAGTGGTATTCCTCTCCCCTAGTAGGATGGGTCCAGCGGGTATTCCTCTCCCCTGGCAGGGTGGGTGCCAGCACTCCACTCCCCGCCACACGCCGCCCGTCACGTACAGGTGAGAGACCCTGTACAATATCCGCCCCAGCGAGCGAGATAATCAATTTCGGGCTTCAGAAGGACAGCTGTTATCTCGCGGTTGGCTATCACAAGATAAGACTTTAGCTATCACAAGATAAGACAAGTCTTTTGCAATTCGGAATATATATATATATATATATATATATATAAAACTACCCTAATCCATTATTTGTCAAAATCTGGAAAGAGAGAGAGAGAGAGAGAGAGAGTACGTACGCAACCCTCGCCAGGAGACAAGTTCTCCACCACAAAAACGACAAAAGAAAAACTAAAAACGAGACTCTACGACCTGCAGGGGAATGTGGGGTTTGTTACGCTAGGGCCTGGGGGGGGGGGTGTAGACTGTAATCCCGCGCTATGGGCGCATGGCTGGATCAGCTGACGCGAGGTACACAGACCACACGTTACTACACGCCAGACCCCAGACACACACACCCATGTACGTACACTCTTGGCCACGCCGTCAACGCCAACGCCGTCTGGCTCCGATTCTTAACGTCTTTTTCGTCTTATGTGACCGTCTCGCTATTACTGCTGCTTCTATCCTCTGTGTTCGGTCCAACTCTTCACGGTGCTTCGCTTTATGTCTCTCTTTCCCCCTATCTCTCCATCCGACTGCCCTTCCTCCCTTTCACATTCCTCTCTCCCGCCGGCCAGCGAGCCAGCCAGCGAGCCAGCTCATGGCGGTTGTGTTGGTGGTGAGGCGGCCAACAGATGCGGAATAATCGATGTGGCGTTTGGCGTGATAGGCGCCAGAGGATCAGCCTCACCAGGGGACCCCCTGCGTCGTACAGTCTCTCTCTAAGGCGACAGCTGTTCCCGCCACCGCCTTTACCCCGGCGTGTCCACTGCTTTCTTCTGCTGTGTGATTATACAACTCATGCCTCGCGTGCGGAGAGAGGGTCTTGCACTCGCGATGGCCCCTGTCTCTCGCCCTCATATGAGTCCTGTGTCATTACCCTAAGTGTGGTACCCATTTATGGACTTGTCCCGAGAGGGAAGACGGAGAGCCGATATTGGCTGTGGACCGACTGACCCGCCCAGGAGTCCAGCTCGGGCGAACTCGCGTTTGAATCATGGTCAGCGACGCTGTGGTTTAGTATGCGTGTAGAAAAACGGTGCTTGTGGGAATTCGGAATCATGAGAGAAATGGGAAGACATGAAGAGAGAGAGAGAGAGAGAGAGAGAGAGAGAGAGAGAGAGAGAGAGAGAGAAAGCGGGGGTGAGGGAAGGATATAAAGAAAGACTTATGAGCAGTTGGAAGAAACATATCAGACAATTACACACACACACACACACACATATATATATATATATATATATATATATATTCAGATACACTGACAGATACAAACATATATAGAAAGACGTTCTAAAACACAGACGAAAATTCGTAAGGAGGAAAGAGAATGAAAAAAAGAAAAACATTAAAAAAAAAAAGGCGATTACAAAAAGCGATAGAGCCGTGTCTGTAACTCACTGCTGAGAGATTCTCGACCTTATGCACTGCCCAGTATCTCCTCTGCTGGTCTGTGGGGGTAAGGCAAATATTTACCACGGATGTGAGTGCCTTTTGCTCTGTGAAAGTCATTTATTTCCTCTAAAAATCCCCGGATTAATTTGGGTTAATGGAAAAACACAGACGATAATTCTCTTATGGCTGCCGCAATTCCACTCGAAAATCTATTCAACACGGTTTTTTCTGCACGAGTTTCTGAATTCTGGACGTGTGTTTTCCGACCCAATGTGTCGGTGGTCTTTAAAGCCCTTGAACACGAGAGGTCCGTGACCCTTGAGTACAACGGGAAGGCCTTTGAGCACGACGAAGGTGCCCCTCACTCCTGGGCATGATGTTCAAAAGCAAGCCATCATACCCAAGGGTCGTGCCGTCGTGCTCAAGGGACTGTACCGTCGTACTCAAGGGACCGTACCGTCGCGCTCAGCGGTTCGTTCCAAATTCCCTGTTTACCGAAAATCTCAAAATACAGTTTGTTTACCAAGGTTAAGACGTAAGGACGTTTGGGTGGCACGGCTCCCACAGTGCTGAGAGAGAGAGAGAGAGAGAGAGAGAGAGAGAGGCCTGCTGAGAACGCTTACTGAAGGCGAAGAAATTACTTAAGCATTCGGTGGTACCAGCCGAGTAGTTGGGGTGGGGTGGGAGGTCAAGAGTCTCCTGGGAACAGAAACAAAGGCGTGGGAATTCTGAGAGCGCGGCAGGTTTCAAAGAAGCCTGGGAATTTTAGGCGGCGCGTGAGAATATTTGAGGAGGCGGGGGGGCTGCCCCCCCCCCCCCGAGTCTTACAAGGAGACTGTGTGAGACTCATGTGCAGAATAATCACTGCAGCAACATGTGACTGCAATTTGCATCTGCAAGTCGTGAGAAAACATGCAACGTGGGCCATTTGGGAAACATATATCGTGACTGTTCCATGACTTACCCATCACTTTAGACCATGAGCGACAGAAAAGCCGAAATATATCAAAAATGAAAGCAAAAAACTACAACATACACTCCTCCACGTCCATCACCCCAGAGGAACAGCTGAGCGCATCCTACAGCAGGCGGAGGGAACGTGATTTACCATAATATGGTGACAAGAAGAGAATCTGAATTCGTCTGGTGTCTGGAGTTGGGGCTGTCGGACCTCCTGACGGCGGGCGACACATTATCATGTATAAGTTGGTTTACGGATTCATGTGAGGGAGGGAGGGAGGTTGATTTCTGGGATTAGCTCTCGAGACAGAAAAAAATTGCGCTTCGTCTTAGAATATTAAGTTGAAAATGGTGGACGTTTGTAAAGAAAGTGCTCCCGGATATGCTTCCTGTAGGACATCTTTAAACAAATATCTACTGTTTTCTTCTTAATGCCTTACGACGAAGCTCTAGTTTCTTTTTTGCTTTATTTCGTGACAGAAGCCGACGAACAGCCGACCTTATTCCATGCCCTTGGCACAGTACCTGATACTTCTTCAGCAGCGACAGAGAGAGACAACCCCCATTCCAGTCATCAGACAAACTCAAATTCCCTTTTCATTAGATATTACATCCCGGTACACAAAGCTTTTTAATCTGCAGTTATACATCTTCACCCACGCTTACCCGGACGTCTCCTCCTTCCAAGTCCGGTCCTTCTCTTGGCGGGACATTTCCCAGGGGGTGTCCCCGGGCCGTGATGAATTCCTCCACGGGATGACCATCTGCGGATATGTTATATTATGCTAACGAAACCCCATTACTCGGCTTTTGCCGCGGTCCTGCCAGCCGCGGAGGCCATTCCGTCAGATAACATCTTCCCCCGTCCACCCACCGCCTGGGAGACCCACTTGGTCCTTTGTCGCACGGAAGCCCGAGCCTTCCTCATTCAGAATCCTCTGCGGACCTTCGCGTCAAAGTGTTCCATTCCCTCGGATGAAATCCGTCTTTCTTCTCTCTCTCTTTCTCTCAATCTTTTCCATCATTCCATTTCCACTGTGGCTTGTGGCAGCTGATTAGACCAGGGCCCCCTTTTTTTTTCTTCTTCTTCTTCTTCCTCCGCTGCCACAACCACCTCTTCGCCGTCACAACAGGAATGGTTGGCTAATCACACTAAGAGACCGACGAACCACCGTGTGAGGCGGGTCTTCCAATGTGGCGTGTGGCGCTATACTGAAGCTTGGGTGGTGTCCGCCATAGGTTGTGTTCCAGGGTGTTCCAGCCATGACGAGTCAACGAGGCAAACAACCACTCTTAAGTGTTCCTGGGTGTTCCACCCACCTAACCCTGTTCCAAATGTCCAGCCTTGAAGGGTCATGGAGATACCAACCACCCTCCTCCCTTCCTACTCGCACACATGGCTTACTCTCCTGATAGGCGTTTCTTCATGCATTTGTAGCTTTTCATTCACCCCTATTTATGATCAACATTTCTGATACTGACTTTCAACAACGATAAAATATATATGTTTACTCACATGTACGGTCAGTAATGGAGTTTGAGCAACAGAAGTGTAACAGCTGTTACCGTTATAACATATTACCGCACTAGTTGTATGTAACTTCTTGTGTCACTGTTTGTGATAATACAGCTGATACATATATCGTCATTAAAACAATTCACGTCCAGCTGAACCTCTCAAAAAACCTAATAGACAAGCAGCCAGCTTCTGGCCACAAGTCGCCAAGCCAGGGACCAGCTGAAACGAGTTCTTCTGAGAGAGAGAGAGAGAGAGAGAGAGAGAGAGAGAGAGAGAGAGAGAGAGAGACGGCCACACGGACGCGTTATGTCACTAGATATCCTCAACTAATTTCCCACGAGGGGTCTACCCTGGCAGACTTTGTTAACACCTTGAGCACGACGTTAAGCCCGTCACTCCCAGGGTCGTCCCGCCAGTCATCAAAGAAGGCTCTGCTGCGGCGTCGGCTTCCTGGGGAGTCCGACACCACCCCTCTTTATAGTCCCTCACCGACCCATCATCATTCACTTCTTCCTCGGCGTCTATCTCCCTCGCCGCCTCTCCTTGGGCCTTATCCTCCACTCCATCCCAACTCTTCCCTTTCTGTCCACATACCAAGAATCCTCTCTTTATCTCTCTCTCCTCGTCTCACTCCATACTGCCTAAACACACTTCCTGCACAACCCTCGATCGTCAAGAGCGGAGGGCACGCCTAGGGATGGACTCCATGGATTTCCGTTCGCCCTGTTCAGGGATGGAGCGAGGGCGCCGCCGGCCCTGCGGCCCCCGGTGGTAACCAATCGCCAGCGCGTATATGTGGTTACCGCTCCCTCATCTGTACAAGCCGGATCAAGTGTCGGAGAGAATTGACGGAATGACGCCCCGGAGCTACAAGGACAGAAGACTGTCGGCGTGAGCAGTCGGCAGGTTAAGTGCCTAGTGCGGGCCAGGCCTTATTGACAGCCCATTCTCCCCTCTTCTCTTCGAGTGAGGCAACAATTCGCCGTTCCACAGCCAAATGGCAGAGCAAATAAAAGCAAACAGTCTCTCTATTCACCAGGTTTAAGAAGAGATGCAGTCATACGGACATCAAATAAAAAATGTAGAAGCTACAACAGCAAATCGTTATTGGACGGAAAATAAATGTGGATTTCTACACGGTATGAAACGTGAAACACATTTCGAATTGTTTACCAGCAACTCGCTTGTTTTTGGAAATCTTCAAGTCTGAAAAAGAAAATACGACTAAAATTCATAACTGTTCGGAAAGATCAAACAAACTATAAAACGACCAGCCACAAACGACCACTCCGAGGCCAGAGGGTCAACATGGAACCAGCGAGGACGGCGCCATCACAACAAACACATCAGTTTGCTTCACACACACACACACGTAAAACAAAATGTAGGAAGAAAGTCACAACGGCATTTCAGGCTCTCTCAGGGTGAAGAATAAGTCTCCGTTCAGATCATGTACACTCCCGTCAGGTCATGTATATTCCCGATTAGATCATGTATACTCGTGTTAACCTGTCTGGTAAGATAACTGTCTTTCCCCATTGTATCAACCATCTAATAAGAACTCGTACAATCCGCCTCAGCGGGGTGACATCCAGAGGAGCCATCGTTGGGGGCATCGCCCACCTGCTCCGCAGATCATGTTACAGATGATATAAGGATGCCTTCCCCAGGAGGGACACGACCGCAGCTGTCACACGGCCTGGGGAACTCCCTCGCCTCCGCCATGGATTCCACTACGGATGATGTAAGGATTTCTTTCCCCAGGAGTGGCGCTTCCACAGGAGCCAAACGGTCTCGTGTACCCTGACACAGTGCAGGCCATCGCTGCCTTTAATGCTCTTCCTACCCAGCTATATATCAACTCCACAGATTCTAGGCTCACGCGATGGCTGTCAGTAATGCTTCCAGGTTTTTCTTTTCCATCTGTGATGCATGTACGTAATCTATAAAGTCTGGATGGGGAATCTGAAAGAAAAATATTTCGTGCTCTAGACTGACGGGAAAAATATTAACTGCCACGGCAGTATCAGCAAGTGACCACGACCGCTGGGGACATCACCCACACACCCAGCCGTCTGGGAACCGCCCACGTAGAAGACATACTGGCAATCCAGACGTCTCATCATTTGTCTAAAACGCCCCCAGGACCTCCGCTTCCGACTCGGTCGTTTTTACCGGCGGGCAAGTCAGCCGGGATCTAAAATGTTTCGGTTGTGACCTTCTGCTGGGTATTTATTATCCTCCACCGGATCAACCACTCCACTCGTTACATCAGGAGTCTGTTAGTCAAGGATTCTAACACCGCTCTTTATAGGGGGCCCTAGATACACACAAGGGCAACTGGTAGGAAGGGCAGGAACGCGCTGCTTCCTCTCCCGTTCTACCTAAGCTTGGTCAGCGGATCTCGCCGATGATGAGGGGTGAGGCTCACCTGCCTCACCTTCCATACGTGCAGCTCCTGTCCTTGTTAAGAAACCCAAAACCAGGTATCAGACTCTATCCACCTGCTGCTGTGGTCAACTGTGAGCCGCAGTAATAAGCACTTATTACCTCATTACTCTCCACTTTCCACAAATATCCATATATGACCGCCCCAAAAAAAAATAATTCAAGATTTTTCTTTCTTCTTTTCGCGAAGTTTCCCGACTAACTGAAGCGAGTGTTGCAGCCGAGGTTAACCATCAAAATGTACACTAAAGAATTCATATGAAATCTGAAAGGATATCGAGCTGTTCGCAACATACGTCGTAATGTTACGACGACGGAGAAATATAACTACGACTCTCTTGGCGGCTTCAGATCGTCGACTCCGCCCCCACCTTGAGGTTGCCAAGAAGGCGAAAAGGACACCATCAATCCAAGTCTTGTATAACGTCTCTCTTTCCAGTTACAGGTGTGACCTCCTCCCTCGAAGACAGGTGTGACCAACTCACCGTTTCAGGTGTGACATCCTCTGTTAAAGGTGTGACCTAACTGTTACAAGTGTAGCATACTCTCTGGCACATGCGACATACTCAGTGTCAGAGGTGTTATATACTCTCTGGTACAGGAATTACAACCTCTTCGGTACATCAGCAAGCTTCACATAGTCTGGACACGTTCGAGAAGTCTAAATCCCACAGTACAAGAGGAGTAGTTCTACTGAGATGTGATGCAGACCTTGGATTACAGCTGACGATGTCATAATGGCTACAGCCTGTATAGTAACAAGCCAAGAGGGGCTCTCTCACACGGTGACGTCTTCAAAGTAATCACTGAATCGTTCATGCTATGGTCAATCACAATGAAGCTAGGATTACTATGGTCAATCACAATGAAGCTAGGATATGTCGATGAGCTGGTTGGTATGTTTCGTCCATATTCTTTCTCATTGGGGAAAAAAAAAAAAAAAAAAAAAACGTAAAAGTCTACGGCTTTGATCATCTGCTTATATAATCGACCCTCTTGCTTTATACCTTCGCCCCCTCCCCCTTTTTTTTCTGTAAGCAGCAAAGTTGGCTTGTGGGAGGGACGGGCAGATTCTGCTCAGAAGTCCTGTATTTCCCCTGACGTTCAAAACTTGCCTTTGAGCAGTCTGTTGTAGTTGGGCAAGGAGCTCCGTGTCTTGACCTGCCTGCAGGGATCTTGGCCACAGTAGCCCCCCAAGGTCTCGGGTATTGATTTTGTTGGGTGACCTTGGTATCTACGTCTTCCCTTGGTGTATATTTAGACCGTCGATCCTCTCCATACAGTCCCGAGTCTCCTGTGTCATTAGTGCATTTGGATGCAAGGGAGGACAGATTTAGGACGGCAGGAACACTCCGTACCCCAAGTGATGGAGCTCTTTACCTTGCCTGCAGCAGGGAACAGCGATACTTCGACTACACTCCAGCTGGCAGCACGACCATTTACACGAGTCCGAGTACCATCCTCCAGAACATATACAAGTCTGCGGTGTTTGGGTAAATTTTCGAACCCGTTTATCAGTAACACTGACACTTTCCTTTTCTATGGAACGAACGTCATATTCATTTTTTGCTGCAAGATGAGTGTGCTGAAGTGAATTCTTCATCCAGAGTGAAATGGTGACAAAACAGCAGATGGAACTAACGGCTGGGCCCCTTGTTAGCACGTCCACTCCACTTGCGAAAGTCTAAAGAATTCAAATCCTCAAAACCATTTCTGCCTGAGGTAAAATATCGTGTGTGTGTGTGTGTGTGTGTGTGTGTTTGCCTGTGTGTATGGCAAATGCTAGCCTTGAGCTCCTCTCCACGCCTCAGTTTCATTACACGTTACCGCTTTCCACTGTGCTATTTATATAACCTTCGTGGAAACAAGTAAAGGTCAGCAGAAATGGGCAAAACGAATTAATATTTATTACTGTTCACGAAAACACCAGTTGTAGTTCCGCTGTACTGTGATAACAGCGAGTGCTATGTTCAATATTCATAAGGAGCGGCCGCTATGCTTAGATTCATTAATCCCAAGACTTAGGGCGAAAGGATGCAGGAGGAAGATCGTAATGAAGTGGTGACGCCATCTCCCGGCCACAGATCAGCACCTGTCACTCATCTGGTTCTCCTCACCGCCATAATCAATTTAACTCGGGCTTCTGAGACCCAGACTTAGAGCTTCGGGTACTGATGCCTCGGGCTTCTGGGAGCCGTACCTCCTACGTTTACAACATCCTAGAAGTTGTGAAAAAGATAAAGAGGAGGATGGACAGTGCCTCAAAAGCCAACCACCACAAGTTTGTTAGGAAGAAGTTTGTATTTTCCAGAACCGAGAGCAACAGCTGTATTCTCCTCCGTGTCTTCCCCGGATGGGCGACCAACGGACCGTACCTGGGCAGCAATGGCATCTTGAAGATTCGAGTCCTTGGACGACCTCGTTTACGGACTCCCGGCCATGTCTTCCCTGCACGAGACTATTCAAGCACTGGGATTCGTGCTCACAGGAACGGAAGGGACATCACAGGAGAAAAAGTCGTCATCTTCAGGTGGTTCTCAACCTACGGTGGTGATCGGATCTTAACAAGAACCTCGGTACTCGTCAGTCTCTTCACATCGTCCACACCCTCGTGTACTGGCATCGACCCGCACCCCTCTCGCATTATGGGACTCCCGTGCGAGTCAACAAAATCCAGCTGAGACCGCGCTGGAAGGTCTGTTTTAAGAGACAACACTCCAAACCCTTGCGGGAGGATCAGGTGGCGAGAGGTCGTGTACTCTATCACGGAAAAGCCCTTACCCCGGGCGGTTTAACACGCCCCCATCACCAAACTGCTTCGCTACTGGTATGATGAGGTTCGGAGGGCACTTGCACAGCAGTAACACCCTCTTGAATGGCAGGAGCGAACGCTGTAGAGGATATGAGCTGCAGTAGTCTTCCGCGTGGGGTACTTTCCACCATCAGCAACAACCGCTTGACTAGCCTAACACACACCACCAACACAGTGCTGGACCATTCATTATTCCACATGCTATCGCTGACCTCTCGAACACGAGAGCACAAACCTTGGGTATGGCAACCTAGTATTCCACCTGACCCATGAGGGTCTCAACGAAACAACCAGAGCGTCGTCCCGTTGTGCTCAAGGGAACGAGTACTCTTTCCAACGGGATCGTCTTACGTGTTACCTACATGGGGAGGGAGTTTTACAGTCGTAGGCCCCCCGGTTAGGGACGATGTCAATTCTCATGTCCCTCTCTCACACACATTCCTGCAGCTTCCTTCCTGCTAGATATTTTGCATATCAAGGCCTTCCTTCATTATGTCCCATCTTCAGTACTTTACATTTACTCGAGTCAAACTTCAACAACAATGTATCAAAACAACTTTGGGGTTCTGTCGAGTTCCCCTAGCAAGTTGATGCAATCCTTTCCGCATTTTACTTATTTCATGACCTTGCCATCATTCGCAAACATGTTTAGGTGTGTGTGTGTGTGTGTGTGTGTGTGTGTGTAACGTTGTCAAGGTAACTATTTAGGAGCGTCCAAACCAAGGCTTAAGTCAGAACACTCTGCAGGATAAGGCTGCCCAGGTCCAGGATGAGGTAGCCAAAGCCTCCAAGGATGGCGCTGTCCAAGTTTCTAGGATGCTGCTGCCCAAGTTTCCAAGAAGACGTCGTCCAACTCCACCCAACTCAAGCCCTGTAAATGGGCATCAACCCAAATCTCCGGTCAATCTATATATCAAGGTCCAGCATCTGTGTTCATGACAGATAAACTGTCTGTAGTGATCCGTAGCCCAGTCTACGTGCTGGCACTGTCCGTAGCCTGACTGGCAGACATCTTGAGGGCTGAGCCATATGGGAGGAGGTATACAGAGCCAGTCAGCACTCAGAACAGTCTGTGTACAGGCGAGTTACCAGTCATTCACGGCTCCACCACCGGTTGGTCGTCACCCTAGTACAGGACCTAGTGCCTGGTGGTCAGAGATCTTCCCCGCGTGTGTGCATTGTTACACTTGTACCAGAGTGTACAACACCAGCATCCGAGCCACACCCCAGCGGTCCCTCGCCCGCACCTTCTGGAGGAGGCGGCTCTCATATGGTTCTGAAAAGCGAATTATAGACATTGTGACTAAGAGGAATCATCATCACGGGCACTCTCAAAAGTGAGGAACCTGAAGGATAGGAAACCCCCTTTAATCTCAAGGACTCCTGGCTGTTGACAATGTACTTCCCGAGGAGGCCCTAAGAGCTGAGACGACCCCGGCCGATCCAGCTTCCCCGTGTCTGTAGCACCATAAATACACACACACACACACACACACACACACACACACCATTGATCCCGGCCGCTGCGGAGCGGAGCGGGAGAGCCATAGAGAGGTAAACGAGCCAGTCGCCGGGGCTAACAGGTTGTCGATCGATTTTCGCGTGTTGAGGGGTAAGGTTAGGGGCGGCATGGGAACTGCTGCCTGGAGAAAACTGAACAGATACGGGCAGGTGGACGCGAGCTCACAGCCAAGGGGAAACCACAGAGTGGGAGCGACGTCTCTGCGTGATGAAAAACCTGAAGTATCCACGACAGAGACATGAAGAGAGTACTGACCAGCGCAGGAGAAGCTGGAGGCTGGGTCATTCACCGCATGATACGACACCGGCGTCGTTCTGCTAATAATCATGCCCTGACGTCCTCAAGAAAATGAAAGTACAAATACGAAGGCGTGGCTGCTGGCTCCGACCTGAAGATGGATCCATATATCTGGATAACGCAACCTTAAGACCTCCCCCTTCACTGTGTCGCCTTGCGCACGAGCCAGCGCCTCCCACGACGCATTCCAACCATCCAGTAGAGTCACTCCGCTCACCTGACGCAGGGCTAGTGAAAGGGGAGGAGTACAGGAGTACATAAGGTGTCAATAGAACACCATGGTCCAAGAGCCATATATGCGATGAGAGCATGTACCGGTCATCGAATCATTTCACACAACTGAAGGGGTTCAAAGTTATTCGACTGCTGGCTATAACTTGACGTTGGCGGTCTTACTGACCCTAGTAATCGATAAACCTACAGCCTACATAATCAGCCGACCAGACCAAATGTTTCCTACACATGCGATAGCAACAAACGCCTCCCTTTCATTAACAGCAAAAATTTGATATCGCGTTCAAACACGGGAAAGAAATCTGAATGGAAGGAACTTTTATCCGAATCAAATTTTACTGCAAATTCCCGGAAAGATACTGTCACGTGCACTACACGTAACTGGGAACGTTCTCGGCCTAAGATACCAACTGGGATTCAGCAGGAAGCCTTACTTGACCTCACATTTTACTTCAGGGTCTGGGACAAGCAAATATCATACGTGCATATGGGAGAATTAATCGGTACTTCATATAAACTGTGGTAAATCCTTCTAGTAATGTTACTTAATATGAAAATTAACAAAATAAAATGACTGCTTAGATTTTCTACAGGTTGCCGTACTTCATCAGCTTGATTCGTTCCCTAAGAAATTCTTTTTTTGCAACCTGCTTGAATATTGCCTGTGCCATATTGTTTCCTCGCTGGCCACCATGTTAATTCGAGGGAAGGACGTTTTCGAGTTCATGTGTCCCGAGTAATAATGTCACAGGGCTCAACGGTATGGCAGAGTGTTGAAAGAACAACAAAAACTGACTGGAATATCCCGACAGGAACAAAATACTGGAGACTGAGGGAGGCGGGCAAGGGGGAGGGGGTAGGTTAAGGATTAGAGGGAGAGGATAATCAAGAGCATCATCGAAGGCCGGTATCTGTCTTCCTCACACAACCCTCGTCCAGCACACTGCACTAAACTGGGCCCCCACACACTCTTCACAGTCAACCCGGCCTACGTAATACTTTGCAGCTCTACTTAGAGAACAAGCATTTTCCGTGTGAATTACCTCTGCCATTATTACCTATAGACTTCGCACCGTTACTGAAGTTGTTGCACTGACTGTCCAAATAGTACCGCAGGAGGACACCCACCTCCCCAAGATCTCATTTAACCTCTAACGACTGATTATGGCGCAAGTACTCACCCAGATCTGCAGCTTGACTCTCTTGTCGTTCCTGAAGACGGTCTTGACCTTGAAATCTATGCCTACGGTGCTCACGAAGGCCGAGGTGAAGGAGTCGTCGGCGTAGCGGAAGAGGAAGGAGGTTTTGCCCACCGACGAGTTGCCGATGATGAGAAGTTTGAACATGTAGTCGAAGTTTTGGTCGGCGGCATCTTTCTGCCAGCGGTTGTCTTGTGACACTGCCATCTGTGGGAGAGAAATGGAACTATCTGACACATTGCCATCTGTGAGAGAGAAATGTAACTTTCTGACACACTGCCATCTTTGGGAGAGAAATGAAACTTTCTGACACACTGCCATCTGTGGGAGAGAAATTAAACTTTCTGACACAGCAATCTGTGGGAAATAACCGAAACTCTCTAACACACTGCCATCTGTGGGAGAGAAATAAAATCCGATGACACTCCCCTCTGTGGGTGTAAAATCGTTAATCATACGCTGGTGCCATCTAGTGTATGAAAAAACGGCAATGCCTGTGACATTGCCGTCTTCTCGACAAAACATGTCACCGTGGCAGCTGGAAACTGAAGCCTGGCATACTGTCATGGAGCGAATCTTGGGAGAGAATCGCGCGATCCGGCCACATCCTCATAAACCTGGGATGAAACACACGGGGGAGATTTGTGAATGGTCGCAGATAAGGTGGAGTGGTGGACTGGTGACAGGTTTAATGAGGGAAGGAAAGTTTTAATGAGTAGTGCACCAGCCCCTCCCACACCCACCCCACCCCCACCAACCCACATCCCCACCCTCCTCCTGCCCCAAGGTGGTTGGGGGACGGGTGGATGTACCACCCGAAGACATCACCGTCTTGGTCGTGTCTTCAGAAAGCGAAATGAATTCGAGGAATTCATACAGTCCCTGAGTATGTGATCAAC
>JAYMFT010055472.1:0-15099 GCA_038088735.1 Panulirus argus | reverse complement strand
GAGAGAGAGAGAGAGAGAGAGAGAGAGAGAGAGAGAGAGAGAGTGTGTGTGTGTGTGTAAAGGGGGCATGGGGGGGGGGGCGTAGACCACAGCGCCCATATTCCAAAGGGGCTTTAAGCACCACGCTCATATGTCACTCAATTTGCATGTCCCGCCCGAGGTAAGGCGCCCCCACACACTTCAGTAATCTCCCAAAACAGATTTCCAGATGATCTCCGATGCCCCGCTAACGGACGGAGCGCAGACACACGCCCACTCACACTGACGATTTAATTCCTACTCGGGGGGAATACGGTAGCACCTTGTATCCATAAGGGTCGTTTCCTCAAAGAGTATACCCGCAGAATAGCTTTCTCTCGACATATTTGTAAAAATCACCTAGACACACACTCAAACAAACACACACACACACACACACACACTCAAACAAACACACACACACACACACACACACGCTCATCAATCCGCTCTCATATAAAAATAAATCATCTAAGTCAAGAAGAGTGATATACAATACCACTCGGTTGACACACAATCTACAGGTCCCATTGAGACAGAGTAAGAGTGACACAGTCACCAGAACAACTCAACCAATGACAATTTGTATCGACACACAGGGCATGATCAAGACCTCTGGGGTGTCGCCTAAACCACTGGGTTTAATATAGGCACACCGGAATCGCCTAAACCACCATCGGGTTTAATGTAGGCACACGGGTTAAATAAAGTCATATCGAAGTCGCCTAAACCACCACCGGGTTTAATATAGGCACACGGGTGTCGCCTAAACCACCATCGGGTTTAATAAAGGCACACCGGAGTCGCATAAAAAAAAACACCACTGGGTTTAATATAGGCACACCGGAGTCGCCTGAACCACTGGGTTTAATACAGGTCCTCCTACACCCAGTGCCGAGGCTGGGAACACGATGAAACGCGAGGCGTCACTGTCATAGCACTGTCTCTAATTCGCGGGCCCCACCAGACTTGCATACCCGCCGCACGCCAACCACTCCAAGAGGAGAACACTCCCGATGCCTTTTCCCCGTCCCTCCACTGACAACTTGGACGGTCCGCGAACCCAAGACGGGAACTGACATTATGGACGAGAGATGCAAGCACCCCGTCCTCGCCGGCTGATAAACATTTACGATGTCGTAGTTAACGTCTCTTGCGTGCGTGCCAAACGCATATTCATCAGAGAGTTAACCCGAACTGCCAATCGAGGAGTCGATTCACTGCCTGATATTTACGCACGAAGATGCTGCGTTAGGGAGGCAGTCGGCTGCCAAGACTAAACTACCTTTAGGATGCCTATACCTCAAGCACTCTCCACCACTCACACACACCACCTCCCGCTAATCTACATGCGTTCTCTTACCCTTGCTGGGCTCGATCTCTGACCCCGAAGCACTTTTACTTCATTGATCAGTCAGGCTGTTTGAGGCCTCAGTCTGCACACCTACGTTCTCTTCATACAAATTACAAAATTATGTGTTTCTTAAGATTCCTTCCCTTACCTACCTCAACGTACGCTTTCTCTAACTCTCTTCCTGATTACTTACAGCAACATATGGTGTTGTATTCTCTTAACAGGAAAGCATTTTACAACCTATAAAACTACAAAACTCCAATATGCCCGCTCTCTTACAACCCACGACACTACAGAATTCTGATATGTCCATTTGCTTACAACCTACTAAAGGACAAAACACGAATATACACTCTTTTACAACCTACAACACTACTGATCTGCAATATGTCTCCTCTCTTACAACCTACAACGGTACTTAACTCGAATACATCCACGCTCACCTTTTGTTTCACTCCTCATACACCTGTATGATGATGTGCAATCCCTTATCGTCAGGTAAGTCACAACCCTACCACACATCTCCCAAGGCTGATCTATATCTCAATCCTTTCCTTGTATCTACTCTTTCCCTCAAGCTTTTAACTAGACACAGTCCCTGCCTTCGTCCAAGCCCCTGGGAGACGCCCAGTTCCCCATGCGTTCATACATACCGTCAACATCAGTCGAACTAGCCGTTAAATCCGCTCTTCTTCGACTGGCTCGGTAATTTGGGGGGGCAATAAGGCCTACCATCTGCCCGGGTCATTAAGCCCGTCAACATCAAGTTATGACCAACGCCCGAAAAAATCCGTACAGAAACCCCTTCCTCATGTTTCAAGAATGACGAAACGGCCATGCGCACTCATCTCGCCCGAGGTTTCGTGATTTCGTCTCAGATATCCGCCTAATTACTTCCCCTTGCGGCCCCTCTCGTGCGATAAGATCCTTCGCTCGTCTGCATCTAACTTCCCGTGTCTAGCAACGGGTACGTCTTCGGCAGCCAGCAGCAGGCGACACCGGGTGACTCACACTTGAACCCTATCGTCGGCAGGTAATTGAGGCAACGACGGAGAGCGGGGCGGGCGCCGGGGTGAGGGGGGGAAGAAGAGGAGTGACGACTTGGGCACAGCCACGAGACCTGGGCGGAGGCGGCGCGCGATGCTCCACTCTTGACGCGGGGCGGGGGCAAAGGCGGGAGGGAGGAGAGTCTGGCGCTCGTCTGCGCCACCTTTAGGTCACTCACCCTCAGCTCCTCCTCCTCCTCTTGCTCTTCCTCCCGCCCTTCATTTGCCCGTAATGCACGTACACTCTGGCGTGGAGGCTGAGCAACGCCCTCCTGGTCCCTCTCTGGCAGCCCGGTCTCTCTTCCTTGCGGCACGAACGCCCAGTGTTAGAGCAGCCGACGCCGTTCAGTCTCCTTTACCTACTGGCAACCTGGTGAAGTCTTCGGGGAGGTTCTTCAGCCCAAGCTGCGGGATTTGGTCGTTGGTCGACCAAGCTGTTGGAGGCCGCAGCTCTCAGGCCCACATAGCCCCACACAGCCTGGCTGGTCTGGTACACCCTGTAGGGACTTGTCCAGTGCACTCTTGAACTTCTCTACTGTGTGTATTCATAGGCTGTTTCTGACGGCAGAAGGCAAAGTGATGAGGAGTCCTGGGCCCCACATGTTTCAGGCGTTCTCTCTTTATGCGCATATCGCAACTCTGGATTTCAGACGTAGTAGTATTCTACGAAATATACGCCTGTCGTGCCAGCAGGATGTTATTTCCGAATGCGAGTTGGGGAAACATACCTTCGAGGTTTTCCAGGTGTATATGATAACGTACCTCTCCCGTCTGCAATCCAATGAGTACCGCCTCAGAGATTTTAGCCGTTCCCAATAATCTAGTTCCTCCACCATATCAACAAGGGCTGCGAAAGATATAGGAAGACCTTCTAATACTGCAATTCTGCAGGCCTCTGAACTTCGCCATAAGACGTCAATATTAGACCCGAAATTGACAGTAATTCCCTAAAATTAACACATATTTTCTGACTCCGTTTCTTAGTAAGTCACACACACACACACAGACACACTCTCTCTTTTTTTCTAATTAGTGTCTCTCGGTGTATCCTGATTTTGGCTCCATTCCTGAAAACCTGTTTAACCCACAATTTAGAGGAGGGACGTGCAAGGCGCGCGCGGCGGAGGGGGGCACACCCAGTCATTTTCTCTCTCTCTCTCTCTCTCTCTCTCTCTCCCCCGTACCCTCCAACTGCGGCGGCGCTGGGCCAAAAACTTCTACCTCCTCCAGACCCTGATGAGAGACAGAGATAAAAAAAAAAAAAGAAAAAGAAAAAAATAAAGAATCCTCCGAGAGTCTGAATCCCTGTCCTAAAATATCCGAACAGACGCGACCCTCCCAGAAACATGATACCATTCGTCAATAATGTATGTAAAACTGTCTACCTTACCCATCTTCAGGGAGGGCGGGCCACCCGTTCGTCCTGCCCCGCACTCAAGTCTTTCCCCGGTGTGCCCAACAATGCAAATGATGCGAGGCCCCGGCGATCAAAACTCGCGGATGTTTCATCAGAATGGAGGGCGGAGGCTGGCACACCGTCCGGCCTCTCTCCTTATTACTGGACCCGCAAAAAAGCTTTATGACTGTGGAAAACCTGAACTGCCGCCTACGACGGGCACCATGACCCTGCAGAAGTGGTCTCCAGTTGAGGCGCTGTGGCAAGATTAAAACGAAATATCCAAACAAAAAAAAAAAACGTCAGAAAGAAACGGAAAACTATCAACGTGTGTTCCATGGGGAGTATTCCTGGAACGACGAGACCCTACGAGGCATGGATGACTGAACTCCAAGAACACTACAAAAACTAGGTCCTTGGTCCTACTTCTTAAGTTGTCTCACGTTCCAGTAACTCATAGAGATATTCCAGGACCCAGCACCACCCGAAGTTGTTCCTGGACCCGTAAATCGCCTCATGCTATAACCATGTCCAAAATCTCCAACAGTCTTGGCTCCAATACTCAACAGGCTGTCTTGGAGTCCCAGTACCTTCCAGAGACTCTTTATCCAACTCCTATCCAGGTTATTCCAGCACTTTAGAGTCTCCTCGGGTTCTTCCAGGCCACAGTATCCTGGTGTCCATCACCTGCCCAGGTTATCCCTGGACTAGCGTCCCCCCCCCCCCTCAACACAAGATAACCTCCAGGAACTAACCATCAACAACTCTGAGTCATGACCCGAGTCGTGAGGCCTTCGGTGCGCGGCGAAGATGACGGCGACGTCCGGAAGAACGACCTGTCGCCTGCCAGCCATCGTGACCAACGGACAACCTGACGACGGGAGGCCCCACTACAAGCCTCAGACCTTCCTGCCTTCCCAACCACCCACCTCCTCCAACCAAACTCCACTTCCAAATATCTCTCAAAACAGCTTAAAGACTCTATCACCCATTATCTCCCACAGGTCTTGACAACGACCCACCAATCCAATGCCTCCTACAGATCTTTATAAAGACCCACCGCCCACCATCTCCCACATATTCTAGCACAACACCCAACGTTACCCCAGACACCAAAATCAAACCGAGATCCTCCACCAATAGAGAATATCATATACAACATTCTGAAAACAATACGAAAATCTTCGAAGTGAATAAATGAGTCAATACAATATTCATGACAAGATCACCGGTAAATCATCTACGGTATAGCTAAGGAGTATACGATACTAATCGAAATTAATGAGACAGTCTCTAGAACTTAATACTCTATGATGCACATGATTCCAGTGAACGTTTGAGTCACTGATTTCAGAAGTTAAGAGACAACACAAGGAATGTGGTTGTCTTTTGGTGTTAACCGGCTCAAGATACGACCTTTCACGCAGATCTTGGCTAACTAACCCCAAGGCAACCGATGTCTCCCACAGGCCTTATCCACCCCAAGGCAACCAAAGTCTCCCACAGGCCTTTAACTGACCCTACACAATCAGCCTCTCTCACAGACCTTAAATATCCCAAGAAAACCAGTCTCTCCCACAGACCTTAACTAATCTTAGAAAACCACTGACCTCAGCTAACCCCAGATAACCAATCTCTCCCACAGACCATAAACCACCCACTTACCCAACTTCAACCCACACACACACACACACACACCACAACTCCCCAACTACCTAGTCTCCTCTCAACCCCAAACAGCGCCTAGTCTCCTTCCTCTCAGCCGGCAGGGCACTACGGACACCAACCACACCATCCCATCTGTCCCACATCTCTCTACCTGGACCCAGCACCAAACATATACTCCTCCTCCTCCTCCTCCTCCCTAGGCCGGAGTCGAACGTGATCCTAAATAACCGCAGCTCTAAGGGATCCGGTCCCCCTCTCGCCGGGCCGACCCCCTTAATCTCTCCCTTCGCCGCACCGATCTAACGAACGAGCTTTCGCGCACTCTCCCGATCGCTATCGTCCGTCGTAGGCTTGTAACCTCCTCCATCACCACCTGACACTCCGTTGTTATCCGTTCTCCTGCCTGGAAATCGACTGCTATCTTAGGGTGGTTTCTTCAGTAAATGAATGAAGCGACTACACTGCTTCTTCACTAACTGTAGGAGGGAAAAAGTACCTTAATCGCCTTCAGCGTCATGGTGAAGTTATTCCTTCATGTTGACTATGATGGTGGCTGCCAGCCCGTGCCCTGCCACCTGGGAGGATACCTCCAGCATTCCGCCCTTGGCTGATGTGGCGGATAACAGTGAGCCATTCAGCTGCATGAATCCAATAAGGATTTTTTTTCCTTGTTCATCAAACCTACTCTTTCTACCGTCCTACTCTACCCACTCTACCCTTTCCTCGTCTTCTCTGCACACCCCATTTTCTTTCCCTAATCGTTCTATCTTCCCTATCTCTCATTTTTCATCCCTTCCTTCTCATATCCTACGGCCATCTCTAATTCATATTCCCTCGAGACACTGCCTACCTAAATGAACGCCCCCTCGTCCCCTGCCTTCCCAAATAAATGGCCCCAACACCACGCGTTCCTATACGGACGCCTCCTTGCCCCGCCACCTTTAATGAACGCCCCTGTTGCCTCGCCTTCCTAAAAAGAACGCTCCCTCCCTCGACCCTCCTCGCCACCGGTGGAGGGGCAGATATGAATGCCCCTGCACCCTGCTGTGCTGGGGTATTATTGCTTCCCCAGACTGCCCACTGACTCTCGCAATCACCACTTTCCACGTCAGAGGCACGAGTCAATTACCCCACGAGAACGCTGTCAGGGCGTGAACGGTGCCCGTTAAGTTAACACTCAATACCCGAAAAATCGCTACGATTAATAATCTTCAGGATGAAGTATCGGTTGCTTGTACATCCATTAGCTTATAAAGGCAATGGATGATCTTGCGCTTCACACTAGTGGTTGTGTCATTAACTTTCTCTCGATTACTTCACCGTCTGCCACCGCTAATGGTATGACGGGGCGGAGGGACCCACGAGCTTAATGTCAGGCGCACATCTGATACACTCTCCGACAAGGGGCTTCATGTGCGCCTAATGAATCTTCTGGCCGCAAATGCACTGGGCCCATGAACGTCACGGGATAAAACGCACCTCGAGATGTACTGCACTTGTACTCGTAACTATAAATATCATCACACATGCGCAAAACACACTCCGCGGTGTGTAGCGGGCAGTGTTACTGACCATGGGTCAGCAACGGACCAAGCTGAGGTCGGACCCCGCACGGTTCGAATCACTGGTCGATGGAGTCGGCCCCACACACACACACCAGGTGTTCATCCTCCCCTAGGGGCTGGTCGATGAATGGATACTTGGCTCCGGGTGAGGTATGTGCTCATACATACACATGATACATGTAAACAAACACGAGAGACGGTGGCAACACAAGCGCAAAACTCTCTCCCCGTAACAAACAGATAATCACAAACACATGCAAGTTGGCCTTAGTATATTTGTGTGATTACAAAAAAAGAGGTCAAGGTAAGGCATATATACGCAAGATCAAGTGACGGGGCAAGGCGAATATAATACTCCATATCTCTCCTCGTAACTCAAAAAAGAGTAGCGTACCTGACCTGCCGCCAGAACACCCCCCCCCCCACCTTCAGAAGAAATGTAAGGGAGACAATACTGCCTGCCTAAAAACGATGGAGTCGAATATCAGGCCATGTTCAAAGACACTGTCCAGCGAGCTGTTCACGTCCTATATAAGGGCGAAACTAGGGTATGCTTCCCCAGCTTTGGTCACCGCACTCAAGGGGCACATAAGAACTAATAGAGGACGTCCAGGGGAATGGCACCAAAGACGGCAACTAAAATTAAGAGACGCGAGTTACAGAGAGAGAGAGGCTCAAGGCCATAAATCTGCCCACGATGGGAGAGAAAGAAGTAAGGAGTGACTTGGCCCCAAAGTATCTAAATCGATTTCATGAGAGAGAAAGTGATAAAATAAAGTTCATGAGATAGGGCACCACAAGTGTAGAACTCCCTCCCTATACAGTACAAACAGGTAATCACACACACACACACACACACACACACACACACACACACACACACACACACACACACCTGAAGATGTGCAGAGCACAGGTAATTAAATCCATCAGTATCTAACACAACGGAGACAGCGGGCAGGTGGTTGGTTCCCCCCCACTTACACACTCGCACAAGGATTACTCCGCGGCAACCCGTCTGCTGCCTATTCTAGCAGGTCTGGAACGCCGTCTCCAGCACGAGCGTGGAAAATGTAATGTGGCCCCCCTCGTACCCCCGTCTGTACCGGTTAATTACTGGTGAGATCTGGCTTTCTCTTGTTGTTGTTCCTCTCTCTCTCTCTCTCTCTCTCTCTCTCTCTCTCTCTCTCTCTCATCCAGTCTCTGGATTCCGACCCCTCTGCCATCTTAAAAAACAACCACCAACTTAACCATCGGGACGCACGACGTCTACCACTGCGGAACCCCTGTTCAATCGAACTTTGACCCAAACGTAACCGACCTGAGGCCTTTCACCTCATCTAGGGCCCCTAACCGTATACCATCTTGGTCTCTTTAACTTTACGACCGTCCTCTCCTCTGGACCCCTAACTTGAAATCACCCACTACCCCTAACTCATAAAACACCCGCCCTGTGACTCTAAGACCACCACGGACCATAAAATAACCGCCGTCACCCACGAGATTAACAACCATCGTGGCCCGAAGTACTGACGCCGGAGCCCCTCAAAAACCCACCGTTGCATCGCACTACCGGAGGTCGGGCACGGCGCCGGCTGCGTCTCGAGTCCGTCCCTGCGTCCCACAACCCGCCCCGATGCGATAACGCGCCGGGCTCTCTCTGCCTCTACGCAGACGAAGGCACGTTTCGAGGGGCTGCTTAATACAGGGGAGGGCAGGCGATTAGGAGGAGCTCCACGACCCACGTCTGGTCCGTCCGTCTGGATGATGATAGTGGTGGAGGAGGAGGCGGCGGCAGCCGACGACGACGACTCGGAGCCCCTCAGGGCGACGTACCCCAACGGAGCCTGGCCGGCTGTTCGTAGGGTACGCGCCATAGCAACTTGTCCCTCTCTCTCTCCCCACCCTCTTTTCTCTCTCTCGATGTCTCAAATGGCTGGCACACACCTAGCCAGAATCATACGCTTCCCGGTAATGAGACGACGAATTCCTGGGCATCTGATGTCCATGCTGTTTTCTCATTACATCCACGTAAATGTAAGACGCGTCCAAATGGCTTTACTATGACTGTCCATCGAGGATTTCAGTCCCTCGTTCCGTTATGAAATCCTACTCCTGCGTAGGGAAGGAAAAGGGTATTGCGGTGCAAATCCTGCGTCCATGCGCAGGTTCAGCAAAGCCTCAATAATTCTGATTTTTTTACGGTGATTTTCACTCTCTACGTGATAACTCTTGAGCTGTGTATGATCTCTATACGGCAGACGTTCAGCAACATCAGTCGTCCAATAAGGAGCGGGAGTGTATGACGGTGAGTTTCACCGGTGGTGATTCATCTCTCTCTTCTCTTGACGACACGCAGGTTCCAGCCGATCGTTTTAAGAGCTCGACCGAGCCTGGCTACCAAAAGTGAAGGTGTCTGATACGATCACTCCCATGGCCGGGTATTCTTGCACGCTTAAGAGACAGTTTCTTTATTATCTCAGTAATGGATGTGAGATGTCCACCAGCCATGTAGAAATGGGTTGTCTACTGAATACACACGGAAAACCAGACATTTTCTTGTAAGCACTGCCTTAATTCTCTTCGACATTATACGTGTTCAACAATGGTGCCATCATGTATGACAAACAAGGCAAGACGCAACATACAAGCAAACAAACACAGGCTAGGGTGTGTGTGTTTGTATACATATGTACATAGTAAATACAAAGTACATACATAAGAGGTAAAGATGCGGGGAAACACGAATGTAAAACTCTCTCCCCAAAGCACACAAATAGTAATTACAATGCAGTCAGCATACATACATACATCTAAAAAGTTCTGTGATATCACAGAACGTTCAAGATGTGGGACCCTATGAGTGCAAGACTCCCTTCCCGTACAGGATAAGTAGGTAACTAAACATAAGACTCGAAAAGAAAAATGAACAGTCTAGTAAAATGCTACAAAGCGACATTTCAGCACAGTTCAGCTGTGACATCTTCTCTAGTGTGACACGTGTTAAGGTGGGTCTGTCTCTTCATCCATTGGTACATCAATATACTCGCACTTTACTCAATGGCCATAAATATCATGACTGTAATCCATATGCATATAGTCAGAAGGCTTAGTAGGGGTACAATGCGTTTCCCATACTCGTTAGTGGTTTAAACTGTCTTAATGATACTACTGTCTACTTGTTCATACGCCAAATACTGCGTATACGAAAATACTGTAATACCTTACGCACAACCTCTATTTACGGACACCCTCTCAGTACGGACAGGTGATGAAAGCCAACGGGAATAACCATCGGGAGACTTCATAACTAACCCCAATTTCCTTCTTCTTCTTCTTCTTCCCTATTGCTATGGAGAGGCGTATGCCTCAACCCACCATAAAAATCACAATCTTACAGATCACTGGGGATCATCAGCCTCAAGACAGCGTTTTTTTTTTTCCCCGGTGTACATACTGGAGCACTCTAATCATCATCCCCCCCTCCCCACAACCCGTCAGCTGTTCTCCGTGTGGGTCGGTTACTTGCTATGTCCAGCACGATGGTGCTTCCCTGGTAGGGAATGCGGCAGCCTCCTACGCTATGCCACACACACACACACGCACACACACAGAGGGCATGTGCTCCATCGGTGATTAGGAAGCATTCCACAGACCCCCCGCATCTGCATCATCACTACCACCACCACCACCACCACCGCCACCGCCATCACAAGCTGCCGCCACCACAACCACCAACACCAAAAGGTCTTGAAGCCATCACCAACACCACAGTCCTTACAACCATCTCCAACGCTAGAGGCGGATTCACCAACCCCCACTCAAGACTTAATCACCCCCATTCCTACGAACCTCACCACCGACACCAAAGAGCATTCTTGAATTCCCAGCGACGCCATCACCACCGAAACATGCTTGAAAAAACCACCTCTGCCTCATCACCATTTCATCACCACCTCCAACCACGAAAAGCTTCTCCAACACCAACGAACCCCAACACCACTACCAGAAAAAAACTTCACACTCGTCCCCAACACACCAGCTTCCCCACCACCACCACATCACCACAAGCCTTTACTACCACCTTGACCACATCTCATCACCATATGCACTTAACATCACCACCACAGCCACCACAAATCCTCCACTGTCGTCTCTACCACAGCGTCTCTTACGTCATGACCCGTCGTACACCCCTACAGGAGTTTACAGCAAAACTTAACGAATTTTATGACCGTCGCGATGAGATGGATACAACGAAAAAACCTTCAACTTCGTATTAATCGTGTAAGCTAACGTCTCTAGTGTAAGCGTCATTACCGTCCGTATGGTAAGGTGAAACAATATACAGCAAAATATCATGTATTCAAAGGCAAACCTCCTTACTTAAATCTTTACGATTAAGTTTAGCATCAACAAACCACACATACTGAGTAAAAGAAGACCACATTTTCTGGTAGAGAAAACGGTCTAGTATAAATAGTGGGTACCATGCCGCCATAAATACAATATGACCTGCCAGAATACGTACGTTCTTCGGTCCTGTATAAGCCACCTTATCCTACATACACACGACCAAAACACAAAACACCTCGTCTTTACAGAGTTCAAACACGTGAATCAAAAGAGGTAAGCCCGTTGGGTGCGGGACCACCCAAATGCCTCTCGGCGAAGATGTATAAACACAAATTCCAAATATCTGAGTTAGCTCTTCGACACGACTGGCAATAACAGCGGCTCTTGAAGTTCCTCTTCACTGTCAGAGGCTCCAGTAGCAAATAAAAGCCCTCGTAGAGACCAGGCTCCAACGAAACTTAAATGAAAGGGTTTAAATTTATGATGGAGAATTGAGGATAGATTAAGAATTGTCAACAGAGGTTTTTGAAGAAAGTGGAAGACCTGCCCTCAAAGAAAAAGGGATCTGCTCATTGCAATTAGGAGAGACATGAGAAGGTAAAGAGTTTCAGAGTTCAGCGGTGTAGGGAAAGCAAAAGACCATCACATTCTTGAGATGCCAATGGCTACGTAGCAAGCAATGACCTGCTGAGTAGTACTTGGTCCACCTAATGGCAAGAGCACACCAAGCACTTCCCGAGAGCAGGAACCGGAAAGATACCAACAGAAGAGAGAAAAGGAAACAACTCTGCGGCGTAAGGCAAGAGATGGGCAAAGTCTTGAGGTCAGACTGGGCGAGATGATACGAAAGAATACCCTAAATCTGACCCGGTCAAGAAGGCATTAGACGTACGACACAAATAACATCGACTTTACTCACAATGAGCCTTTGGTATACCGGAGCAAACTCACGGCAAAGACGACAGAGCTAAAAGTAAACCCACAATACACAGGGTTAAAACTTGGCAGAGTGGAGTCCCTCGGGGTCTGCGAGTAGGAGAGGCGACCGCCTGGCTTGGCCGGCTAGCCAACTGGTCAGGGTTAGCCCCGTGGTACGGTACCTGGACGTGACTCAGTCTTTAGCTGGAGGCAAGAGAGTCTCTGGTATGTCCTCCACCCGAGACCCACTTCCTGAACCGCCATCGCACTGGCTGACCCCGAAGCCCTCGAACTCCCTCACCTCTTAGTTCGACTGCTTTGCTTCCTTAATTTACCTTCTGTTCCATCTGCGCTTCCTTTATTTTTTTTTATTTCCTCCAATCCATCTCCTCTTCCCTTTCTGAAGAGTCTGTTACTATTTCTTGATCTGTTACTATTTCTTGACTTCACGTTCAGAAGTGAAACTCATCGGCCCCGAAGAGAGTCTCCCCAAACATCAGCAAGTCTCTCTTCACCGATAATCTCTCTGCTCTTCCTACTGAAGAAATCGAGAGAGAGAGAGAGAGAGAGAGAGAGAGAGAGAGAGAGAGAGAGATAAAATGAGACAAACTAACGCAAATACAAAAAGATAAAACATCAACGAAGAAACTCTATATAACACGCGAGAAAACGAAATGTAACGCACAAAATCATTGAGGTAAACCTGGATACGATAAGTCAGATCAAGATAAGAGTAACGCTGGTGGTGAAAGGACATTTCCATTCCGGTTCACGGCAGGACGGTTCTGTAAACGCCGGAGAGCTGACAAGAAAACAACGGCAAGAGCGAGCGAAGCCAGGGGGAGGCGGCGGCGGCGGTGGGCAGCCTGGGTGGGTGAAGCTAGCTAGGCTATATTCGTAAGCGGCTGCCGCCCTCAACAAAAGCGGTATATATAACAGCAGCAGCAGGAGCACCTGCATACACACACACCGCTACCACAACAGCCAACAGCATCACTACCAACACCGGAGTGTTAACAACGGTCAGGTCACCACCCGGGACCGCTAGCAGCAACAGTGGGTATCACCACGAGCACCAAAATGAACGCCGGTAAACCGTACCGGGAACACCAGTACTATCACCATCCCCGGCACCGTCACTAGTAGTAGTAGTAGTAGTAGTACTACTACTACCACCAGCAACATGCGTGAAGTGGTCTCTCCATCGGCCTTACCAACACCACAAAAAAAACTCGCTGGGAACAATGCCGTGGGGGAATAACAGCGAGGCGATGACAAGGGAGAGGCGAGAGAGGCAGGCAGCGGCGGCTCGCCCTAGCTTCGCCACCCTCATTTTTGGCCGCCCCATCTCCACCACCCACTCTCCAGACGCCCACGCCCAGGGCGGACAGACCAAAACCACCTGCAGGACGACTCCTAAACGCTTCGTGCCTCATGGACAGGGCGAGGAGAGGAAGGAGCCAACCTAATGTAGTGAATGGCTATTGATGACTAGGTGTGTGGCCTGCCCCCCGCCCGCCCCCTCTAACGCCACACACACCGCACCACGGACGTAACCACACCACGTCACATCATACGCCACACCATCACACCACACTACCACACTACCACACCCGCGTAAAGAGCAAACTCAACCACACCGCACAAAACATAAACCACACTTCACCAAACGCACCACGCTGAAACACAAAATCCAAACCTTACCGAACACACGCCATACCACAACAAGCCAAACACACCTCAACTAAATGCACATCATACGCAAAAAGAGAAAAAAATAAAAAAACACTGCACACAACATCCGAGGCAACACAACTCCACCAAACACAAAGTGCATTACTGCAAATCAGACAAAGTTTACCCAGGATAAACAAGGGTTTCGGGAAAAAACAATTTACCTCAGTCGGGGAATTTCATTTTTCTTACCTCCAACAACAAAAAAAAAATCTATAAATAAAAATGCACTTTCTAAACGCATACCTGCCAGTCGCGCATCAATATCAAATTTTTTACGGTAAGAGGAAAACCAAAAAAAAACAGTCGAAAATCCATTAAAATGAAAACTCCGACTCTCGCAAACACATTAAGGAAATCACACCCTTGCGGACGAAAATTACACTAATGCGAATCAATTTACGTGGCAGCGCGAGACATCGGTCAAACGGCTCGTGCGTACGTTCCCCCCCCCCCGCGTAATACAAGGGCAATAACTCAAGGAACACCTGACGGGCGTCCCCCATCCGTAGTGAAGCAACAGTACGTAGGTACAAGAACCAACGGGCGTGTGTGCGTGTGTGTGTGTATGTGTGTGTGTGTGTGTGTGTTTTAGCCGGGCTAGTGGTGTCGTGTTGGTGGCGAATTTACGAGTGAGCCAGGCTGGTCGAAAGGGAGTGGGGAGGGAGGAGGGATATGAGGGAGGAGGGGGGGTAGGGGAGGATGAGGGTTAGGATGGAGGAGGGGTGAGGGGAGGAGGAGGAGGACGTAGGTGAGAAATATGCTGATACATACAGCAACCGATGGCAGAGCGGCGTTGGGCGTAGCTTGTCATTACGTAGGCAGCGACGACCTAAATTGATGCCCTAACCCTCCCAGGCTATGGGGAGCTCCACCTGGATGCCTTAACTTACACACACACACACACACACACACACACACACACACACACACACACACACACACACACACTGCCACAAGTCTACGGTAAGTCAATATCCACAACCAGTGAATAGTAATACCCCCAAAGAGGTTTCTTTTCCTTAGCTGATGCCTCGGGAGGTG
>JAYMFT010055461.1:0-15099 GCA_038088735.1 Panulirus argus | reverse complement strand
ATATATATATATATATATATATATATATATATATATATATATATATAAGTAAAATCTAATTTATTTTATCGCTGTTACTGCAGGTGAGGAGACAGAGACGACGACGACAGCGGAAGCCACAACTGAGGTCGTCGAACAAACACCCAACCCCAGCTGTGGTAAGCCGCACTGCACACAAAACGAAATACTTGTATAAGCACAAATGCACTAATCTACGGTAAGGCACGACAACAAGCAGACAAGCTCAGAGTACAACACTGACCAGGAGACTCACTGTAAAAAGGCGACAATTAACGGAAGGTTTCTTCTTTACAGCTCTAGTCTTGAATTATCTTCATAATTTTCATTTCCAGCCAGAGAAGACATTTTTATATTTGTAGTCCGTAATATGTTTCTTGTATTTTGCTGTTAGTCGACCACACACTGTAAGAATCGAGCTTGTTGATGATTGTTGTCTGTGGTGGGAGTCGCCACATGTATCTTCGGTGGGAGTAGTGGGGCGGGCAAGCCTGTCCCTACAGAAGTGGGACGCCTCACCTCGTGTGGTACACATCCTACCCTCTCCTTAATCGCTTGCTATTCACAGTAACCTCACATTCTTTAATATACATTTAACCCATATTTTCTCTTTTTGTTAGTACGTATTTTGCTCTGTTTTGTTAAATCCATTGATTTTTTTCCTTTAAGATTTCACGTTAAAATCCAGCGATTTTACCCGAACAATGTAAGATAATTAGTATCTTATTTTGTGAGTTTGTTGGATGTATTTGTTGTGCAACTTCAGTGTGTCAAGAAGCTGATCTATTTGTATTTATGATTTATGTTCGTCGCGTATGACACTGATTCTGTCTTGATGGCCTCCTAGTGGTTGATAACTGTTATATAGAACAAGATATGTGCATATTTACTATGTGGCTTCCCTTTTTCTGTACTGGAGGTACACAGTGAATGGCTCCCAAACACTCCACCACTCACCACAATGTTCAGAGGTACATAGTTCGACCATCACATTTGCGAAGTAATTGTTTTTTATATCATAATCAGACTAAGTGTAAAGTAGGATTAAGAGATGGGAAGCAGATTGGTAATTTGGTATCTCCAGATTTGAAGAGACTGCAGTCAACACGAAGTTAATCAGTCACTGCTCTTATCCTAAGAAATTATTCTCGATTCTTCTCTAGCTTGTGGAAATGTCAACCGTGCCACACGCATAGTAGGGGGACAGGAGACGGAGGTGAATGAATACCCATGGCAAGTTCTGCTCGTTACCAGGGATATGTATGTGATTTGTGGCGGCTCCATCATATCCTCGCAGTGGGTCCTCACCGCTGCCCATTGTGTTGATGGGTAACTATTACACTGAACTGCTGTGTTTCAGAAGTCGTTTATGTTGCTAACCCAGTGCCAAGGGTGTTTAGGGGCAGCATTTAGGTCATAATATGATGCGTGAAGGATCACTGTGATGTTGGTACAAATGACATAATTTGAGAAGAGTGATGGGTGATAGACAACCACGGTACCAGTACAAGCAAAAAGCTTGAAGAAGCAGCGGGTAGTTAAATTATGATGTGTGGAAGATAATACATCAACACAGTTATAAATGCTAATGATCTGCTTTTATGTTCTGCTGTAAAGGTGAAGCTGTGTTGGAGAGTATTAATGATGCCAGTGCAGATGGGAAATTATGGAGGGGTATCCATTTTCTTCCACTGTAGACTGTAAGATATAGTTACATCAGTAAAAGTGACCTATGCTGGTGTGTAATGTATGAGAGATCACAAATAACGTAAGCCCAAGATATTAGCACTCTAATTAGGTATAATGTTTCCCTGTAATGAGTGAGAGATCATAATAATGCCAAGGAACATATAGCTCAGGTATGGTACGTGTGATAACAAGTGATCAGAGCATATCTATTTGGTTGCCACATATGTCGAGGTAAGATTATTAGCATATATGTAAACATTTGAGTAGAGCCCCCCAGAAATCACGTTGATATCCTGCGATGAATGGCAAGTGCAGTGGTGTATCGGTTAGCGTTCCTGACCGTGACGCATTCACGGGCTGCCCGGGGTCGAGCACAGGTTCGAATCCTGGTTACGGCAGTCGGTCCACAGTAAACCCATCTGTTCATCCGCCCTTAGAGGTTGGTTGATAGAATGGGTACCTGGAGTCTTAAAAAAAAAAATATATATATATATATATATATATATATATCGTTAATAGGATGGCCTTGATTAGGGCCTCAGCTGCCCGTGCCGTCTCAGCTAAAATAGAGTAAAAAAGAAAAATTATAATCATTGGGCGATACACTGACAACGTAATATCAAGTCTCACGCACTAAACGATGTCTGTATATTGAGGGTATTGACAAAAGGCAATCTCCGGTAGAGAAACAGTGACGCGTCCGCTTTATCATCAAACACATCAGACACACAAGGAGCAAGAGAAAGGCAACTTGCATAAAAAAATAGGAATAGAGAATAAAGAACCACGAGTGAAGGACTCGGAAAGATATAGAAAGCACACACATACATAATCACTTGTCACATTTGCAGATGTTTTTGTTACCAAGCGAACCTCACATTTACACAGAAACTCACTGAAGCAACTCTGTTACTCCTATATTTAACACCAGACCAGCAGCAACTTCATAGGCTGCAGGTGAATTACACAGAAATGTTCTTAAGTTGCTCTAATCAAACGCAGTTTTTCCCTTCATGGGCAAACCAGCAACTACAGATCGCTAACAAGGGAAATCATATTGATAGAGTTGTTCTTCGCATAACACCAACAAAAGGCTAATCACAAAGTACTTACAGTTCTGCCTGAGATGTCATGAAATCCAACCGCTCTCAGGAGAGTTTAGCAGAATATATTGACGACTAGGAGTGCGGTGGTGCCGATGTAATGCTTATAACTGGCTGTTTCGCTGGATTGTCGGCTCAAAAAATGATGTGTTCCCAAAGCTGCCTGGCCAGTTGCAGACGCAGGGCCGGGATGGATGTAACCTGTCATGCCTGGACCGCCAGAGGAGAGAGGAAAGCAGTGATGCAGTAGGCAATTTTCTCATTGTTTTGATGCTGGTGCGACCCGGAGTTGCCGCAGCCTCACGTATGAATGAGTCTGACGAGAAGAGAGGATTTAAAGCTATGAAGATCTTACTTGATTGTTGACTGGAAGAATCATTTTTTTTTTCTTAAGAATTTTGGATGAGTTTCTTGGAAGAGTGTGGTGAGGAAGACCAAACCATGAAAAGAAACAGAAAGGAGGAGCCCATGAAAAGAAATAGAAAGGAGGAGCCTAGTGTTCTGAGCCTAGTGCGTTCTGAGACTCGGTCCAAAGGCTCCATTGGCGATCAAGTTCTTAAGAGGATCACATCACCCGAACCAGTGATCATGCATATACAGTAAGACAAGTAATAACATAGTGTCCAGCCAATATTGGTGCGTATTATGGGGGTATGATTGATTTGAGTAGGTGCCCAGACAAAGAGCTTGCATGTGAATTCTTTATTAGTGTACTGACACAGAGACGGTGTGGTTTGAGTGGTTTGGACAAGAAAAAAGGAATCCCTGAATTCTCTCAACAAATTCTTCACTCACGCTACTCTAAGTCATGTTCCAAGTGCCTCGGTCTTCCGCACTAACAAAAGAAAGTACAATGAACAGACAAACAAAAGCACTCTGATGAATTACCGCCTCCCTGACCAGCACATTGAAACAAATTCTTCAAGTACAATCTCACATTAATATGCTTGGCAGTTATTTTTTTTTTCTGAACAACAATTGCCCAAACCATCCCATGGCCAACAACCAACCCACAAATGTAAAAAAAAAAAAAAAAAAAGAGGAAAATAATTTCGTTCCACACTTTAGTAGCTCATACCTGCTGATCCCCCACCACCCACCCAACCTCTTGCAACAAACGCGACATTCACAAAACATGTACGTGCTGACAGGCACTAAACCACCACCACCTTCCTTCCGACTCGGTGTTAAACACCATTCTACCTGATACAGACAGACCCACACTGCCCAGGGAATGTGCGAGTTGTACTTTCTCGTCTATGCCATGTAAACCACCATTACAAACACCGACTCATTAGATCAATTCCCCCAAAATATTTGTATCTTCCATACTGATAGAAAGTGAACACTGACTCCTCACCCCACGGAGACATGCTCTCAATATGTTGGCTTGAGTTCCCGCCCAATGGACGTGGCAAGTTCCTTGAGTGCTGGGAAAGCCCCATAATAGTGGCTGTGATCAGTTCACCCCTTGTTCTTCTCTATTCCTAAGTGGACACATTATAGATCCCTAACCTTTCCCCGTAACTCGGTTTTGTTTCTCCTGGTACCATCTTTGTTTCTCTCCTATGGTCTTTTCTCTTAGTTACTGGGGATCCTTTAAGTACGGGTAACCAAACTTGAGTAACATATGTCATTTCTGACCTTATGTAGGATGTGAACAGCATGCTGAATATTTCCTTATCCACGTCTGCCGTTGTGTTTGATGAAAGGTGTTATCTGCCAAGGAGCATCACTGCCTTTATTCTCCTGTGGTGGGACCCTGACGACAGATGAGGGGCTATGTGGAGTCCCATGTATTTCTCACGTACAGAATCCTGCAGCTTATGCCTTGCTAGATGATATTCTTATTGCAGCTCCCCTTCATTGTGTCCCATTCTCAACACTTTACATTTACTTGGGTTGAATTTCGTCAAATGTAACAGACCAACTTTGGAGTCTGTCTACGTAGGTCACCTTTTTAAAGTTGATACTATCCTTTTATCCCACTTGTGACCTCGCCATTATCTGCAAACATATACAAGTAGGAGCTCAGTCCATAAGCCAAGTCATTAAGACAAATCATGAAGAGCAACGCTCCTAGGACAGAACACTGCTGCACACCACTAGTGATTCCAACCCATTTCCAGAAAGTTCATCTGACTTGTGTCCTTTGTTCCCTTCCACAATGATCAGTTTGCGTGTCGGTAATTTACCTTGTTTCTAGGGTACGGGGAGGGAGTGAGAGAGAGAGAGACTTTCTGCGACCCCATCACTTGAGCATTCTAAACTGTTAAGTAGCCAAAGTATGTATGCTTGTCTGTGTATAAGTTTGTATGTATCAATAAACATATAGTTTGAGCATCAAACAAAACGGGCTTCACTGGGTAGAGGAGAGAATACTCTTTAGAAGTCGAGGCAAATTTGGGATCATGTGAGTCCATTGTGATTAAAGATTAATGTGTCCATCTGTTGATCATCCCAGGGGCAATATCGGATACGTGCTCGTTGGCGACCACAACTTTGCCAGTACCGATGACACGACCACCTCAAGGCTTGTAGAGGTTGTGCAGGTGAGTTAGGACGCTCCAAACCCTGTGTGGTCTCGACCAGGTAAGTGGAGTCACTCGACACCCTGTATAGTGCTGTTAAGGTAGGTTGGGTCACTACAGTACACATGAAATGCACGTTGGGATCTCTGAGACTATAATTGTTCAGATTTACATTTTGCCTCGGGAACAAGTACATCCCATCCTTAAGAGGGGTAACCATTTTGACCCCTCTAACTATAGTCTTGTTGCTTTGACATCTACCATTTTCAAAGTGTTTGAATCCCTCGTCAACTTCCATTTCCTTAGACATCTTGACTCTCAGTCTTCTCTCTAATCACTAGTATAGCTTCCGTAAGGTGAGATCCTCTGGTGATATTCTTTCCTATCTTACCAATGTCTGGTCATCATCCCTGAAAGATTTTGGAGAGAGTCATATGTAATTGCCCTCGAGATATCTAAGGCTTTTGACAGGATTTGGCATCGGGGTCTTATCTTATATCTTCTCTCTTTTGGCTTCCCTTATATTTAGCTTCTCTCTGACGGATCTATCTCCGTGGTGGTTGATGGATCAGCCTTTGCTCCTTTCTCCATCAACAGCGGTGTCCCTCAAGGTTCTTTCCTTTCCCCCTACACTTTTTCTCTTTTTCTGTCAACGATTTTCTGCCGGCTACAAATAACCAAATGCACTCATACGCTGACGAGTAAACGCTACATTTCTTCATTTCTGCTCCCTATTCTCTCACTTGATCTGCATCTCGTCTCGACATAACTTCCTCAATAAACTCAGACTTGGACAGGATATCTCAGTGGGGTAGACGAAATCTGGGTAAGTTTAATGCTTCCAAGGTAAAGTTTCTATTCATCTCTATCGAAAATTCCTAAAAACTTTCCTCTCTCCTATGACGGTTCTGTAATTGCACCTCGTACCTCAAAGAACTTACTTGGTATTACTGTAACATCCATTTTTCTTGGAAAACCTACATTACATAAACAGCTAAGTCTATCTCTAAGAAACTAGGTGTCCTGTTTAGATGTCGTAACTTCTCTTCTGCACAGTTGCTCCGTTTATACAAAAGATTGATTCGTCCTTGTATGGAGTACTGCTCTCACATTTGGGGTGGTTCTAGCTCTGTTTCCTTACTTGATACAGTTGAGTCGAAAGCGGTCCGATTTATAAACTGTTCTAGGCTAACTTCCAAACTTTGTCCACCTTGCCATACGCCGCAATGTTGGCTCACTTTCCCCTTTTCTATAGGTAGTAATTTGGTGTTTGCTCCCGATAGCTGGTTGCTTGTGTGCCCCCACCACTAGCTAAACCAGGCAATACTCAGCAAGCTGCTGCGTCACGTGATTACTGTGTGGCCATCGGCAATTCTAGGGTGGGCCGTTTTGATTACTGTTACTTTCCCTATACGTCGAAGCTTTGGAACTCTCTACCTTCTCATGTCTTTTCCAATTACTATGACCTGGCTCATTTCAAAAGACAGATTTTTCACTTAATCCAAAACTCGTAAATACTTTCCCTTGTCTCTTCTTTTTCGCTTTATTAATCCTCTCTATATTTCAATCAAGGCCCGGCCTTGATGTGGACTTATGTCTGTGACTGGAGCTTCCACCGTTAAAAAAAAAAGAAAAAGAATAATTCTGTTTCTTATGATATATAGGTGCCGTGAACACCTATGGTGTGATAATTTGTCTATATTTCACTTAAGCATCTCGTATCAACAGACTTCACTTATCAGTAAGTGTTGCATTCAAGTATTTTTATTTTCTTCTGCTGTAGTACCTTTAAATTCTGAATTTGTTTTGGTATTTCCTCTAAGATTACACTTTTCTCTTATTCTTCCAGGTTGTCTAAAGAAAGTTTGTATGTTGGTCTGTCATTACTACTTTGTCTCATTATCTCCGTTTTGGTTTATTGACGTATATTGTTATCATCATTATCAAGAATAATATCACCAAGTGTAGAATTACTTTCATTTATACTATAACATACTGTTATCATTCCTTTTATCATGAAAAAATATTGAATATCACTACTACTATTATCAGAACTATCATTACCATAACAGAGTATTACTCACTGTGATAAAGACACTCCGTTAATACATTTGTGAATGTTTCGGGATATAGCATTATCGCACGGCTACCCTGGCCACTGTCCTTCGATAAATCCCACAGCCGGACTACATTCCTCTCTAACTCACAGTCCTGTTTCCAGGCATCAAGAAGCCCTCCCCATAATGCCAAGCTGATCATCAGAATTAAAAAAAAAAAAGTGTCTAACACGGTGTATTTTGCAGATCATAAGCCACCCGAACTATAACAGCAGAACCGTGGATAACGACATGGCGCTGCTCCGTTTGGGGGAAGCTCTAGAATTCACGAGAGAGGTGGCTCCGGTGTGCCTCCCCTCCAACCCCACTGAAGATTATGCTGGTGTGACTGCTACCGTCACTGGCTGGGGAGCCACGACAGAAGGTCAGTAGTCATGTTCTCTGGCCTCAGCCCGCTGTCCAACAGAACTTCCTTCTGCGGTACGGTAAGGATTTCTCTCGCGGTATAGAATTTTTTTCTTTTTGGAGCGGTGGAATCGTCACTCTCCCATTCTCGTCCTGCCGCCACAGTCACCAAGCGGCGGGTGTGACCGACCTGAGGCCATCCCTGTAGGAATGTTAACCTCACCCGGACGAGTAAACAATATCGTGTCGTCATCCTTCCAAGTACATGGTTCGTATGACGTAACTCTTCATGTTTACAACAGTCCAATGAAAAAAAAGGAAGTAATAAGTACGTGCAATCAGTTAGGTGGAGGGAATGGTCGCTCCTATAAGGGAAACAAAGATATAATGTCATCAAACAAAAACACTCCTTCATGAACACAAACACATAACAAGTATGTAAACATACAGTAATTATTTCGTGCCTAAATTATATCCAGACATACACAAACACGCATACGAATGCTTATGTCCGCCGGCAAACGTCAGCATTGTATTCAGATGTACGGAAAAGGATTCATTCAAAGACCTCCTCACATGGTATCGTAAGCCAAAACTAGGATAAGCTTTTCAAGGCTGATTACCGCTTTTTTTTTTCGTAAAGGGAGGAGATTGGACGAAGAACTGTTGGTGGCCAACAGACGGTGAGAGGACTAAGGGAACCGAGTCACATAGACAGGTTACAGGCCATAGATTTCTCCGCCCTGGAAAAGGAAATCGTGTCCTCACTTGACCGCAACCCTGAAGGCGTTAAACCCGGGAGATAATATATTTATACAGACGAATTCTTCGAAAGGTATAAAGGTCGAGCAAATCAGAGGCCACGACATGATTGTGAGCACGGAACTTGTTAGAAAAGATGTGATGAAGTTATTTCGTAGCACAAGAGTAGTGGATAAATGGAATTGACCGAATAATGAAAGTGTGAATGCTGGCAGCATACACAGCTTTAATAGGGTATGTGGTAGTGGGGAAAGTTTAAGACGCGGGCGGAACTACGAGTGTAAAACTCCCTTCCCAATTTACACGTAGACTCGCACAGAAACATGCACGCAAACACATCTACAAATTAATCACACAAGAAAAAACACATCAAACGTACTTATACGTATAAAAACACGTTTACCAACACAAGGACGAACACGTACAGATATACGCAAAACAATAGATTAAGACCATGAGTTCCTGCAAATAGAGTAGGAAGGTTAGAAAGGATAGACATGGTTCAGGAAAAGCTGTCAAAGAAGCAAAAAGTCTTGGGACATATTGCGAAGTAGTAGTACGAGTCACGGCAGTCAGCCAGCAGTTGACATAAAAGGTGGAGCAGAGAAACTCTGGTGAAAATACTGGAGACAAGACAGTAGATGATAAAAAGAAATATTCCCATAAAATCATAAGCATCAAATTGTCATGTCAAGAGCAGCTCGTAAGTCTGAGGGACTCAGAAGGAAGAGCTGTAGAGGAAGATTCACAGATGGTCGAGGAGGTAAATGGCAAGTTGAGATGTGTTTTCATAGTGGAAGCCACTGAACCCTTTCACCAGCCAATATGGGTTGGGGAAGAGGTCTTCGACAGCACCGAAGTATTTAGAAAAGACATAAGTAGGTTACGAAAGTGCCTCACAATCCTGTTGAAGTTTCTCCATATGTATGGAAGATGAATGCAGATGAACTTGACAGATCG
This sequence comes from Panulirus argus, assembly GCA_038088735.1. Classification (NCBI taxonomy): domain Eukaryota; kingdom Metazoa; phylum Arthropoda; class Malacostraca; order Decapoda; family Palinuridae; genus Panulirus; species Panulirus argus. The sequence goes on along the minus strand of JAYMFT010055461.1, from coordinate 5,574 downwards.
CTTGAAATACTGTTAGGAAAAAAATGCTATTGGAGGGTACAGTACCAAGGGAACTGAATATTTATTGTAACTATCTTTAAGAAAGGAGATCGGAAAACTGCTAGACTTCAGACCAGCCTCTCTTCATGAGCGTTGTCCTTAAGACAGTGAAAAAGATAATCACAAAGCAAATGAGTGACTGCCTACACAGGGGAAGTATCCAAGTGACAGACAGTTCTGAGCACAGGGAAAGGAGTTTCGTTCTTTTTTTTAACAAATCTCTTTGAGGTTTACAAAAACACCCCTGTGTTAGGCATAAGCCGGGGAAATATTCACTTTGTGTACCTAGGCTGCTAGAGATGATTTGACTGCATCATACAGGAGGGCTGGTGAAGAAATTGGATCTTTACCTTAGTGGAAGGAAGGAAAGGAAGCATGTTATAGGAACCATCTCGATATTATTTGAAGAGTCGACCAGTAGAGTGCCACAATGGCTCACTCCCAGGACCACAGCTCTTCTTGGTCTGTTTACACGACTTGCTGGAAGAATTGGACTCATACCTGAATATGTATGCAGATGATGCTTAGGTCACAAAGGAGAGAACAAAGTGAGAATTGAGTAAACTTATAAAGGGACCTAGACGATACAGTCTCCAAAAATTGGTCTGATAAAAAAGTTGATGATAATCACTCCCAAATACAGGATGATGAGAATGAGACACAGTGATATGAGCCGTAGGAATGTGTGTCAGAAGAACGAGGCAGTAGACTCTGTTTCTAATATGTAGCCAGAAATCCACTTCAGGAGGATTGTAAAGGTAACAAACTGTACGTTAGTAAATGTAATAATTATACATAATTATTTGAATAAGGAAATGTTCAGTAAGTCAAGCAGAGCATATAGCAAGCTAAATCTACTAGTATTGTCATTCCACTCAAAGAAGCGTTAAGAAATAGTCAAGTCCAAAAGCAGTACAACAATGATAGAACTAGGATTTAGAGAGCTGAGTTACAGTGACATTTTACACTAGGATTTAGAGAGCTGAGTTACAGTGAGATTTTACAAAAGTCAAAAAATTCCCCACCATGTAGGAGAGAAGATAAAGAGATTTCATCACAACCATCAAGTTTCTTAATCCTCTTGACGATATGAACAGTGATCAGGTCTTTGAAAATGCAAAAAATAAAACAACTAGGGATCGGAACAAGACAATAATAAATAAACTTCGGAGAACGAAAATGAAAAAAGTATCTTTTCTTTTTTTGCTTTGCAGTCAGCATAGTGGATGAGTGGCATCGCCATGATGAAACTAGCTACATGCTCATGGCATACTGAAGTTTCAAAAGTTATATGACAGTGGAAGTACTTCAAGTGATAGGGCCCCACGCGCTGTATAGTGAAGGGAGTACAAACAGATCACTGCGCTCACAGAAGGGTTCACACACACTCCTACATACACACAAACAGGAACACATGCACATACATTTGCACAAACACATTTCCCCACACTCAATTCTTCACTGGACGAAATACCCTCAAGACAAGCTATCAGCAATATTGACAAATTTGTACCCATCATTTTGTGGGGCTTGACGAAAACAATACCGCGTCCTGTTATGGGGAGACGAGAGATAACGAGTATAACCCTTATTCCTCAGGTGGTTCTATGAGCGTCACGCTGCAGGAGGTAGATGTGCCCGTCTTGACCAACGCTGCCTGTTCATCCTCGTATTCATCCCTCACCGACAACATGATGTGTGCCGGATTTTCCAATGGAGGAAAGGACTCCTGCCAGGTGAGTATCCTTCCTGTATCTCCATCAGCAGTAAGTTAGCGTTCCTGACCGTGACGTATTCACGGGCCGCCCAGGGTCGAGCGCATAGGTTCGAATCCTGGTTACGGCAGTCGGTCCACAGTCAACCCAGCTGTTCATCCACCCTTAGGGGTTGGTCGATAAAATGGGTTCCTGGCTCAGGCTAGGGTATATATGATTATATATAGCGTTAATGGGATGGCCTAGATTAGGGCCTCAGCTGCCCGTGCCGTCTCAGCTAACATAAAAAAAAGAAAAAACGTATTCTTCATTCACATAGGAAGTAGATATCTTTCCATTTTTCCTTCTCGTAAAACCTTCAGCTGCTCTTGACAGTGGCATGTCACTTGGCATGTACCCTCGACTAGGTTGTGGTAATAAAGCAAGGGATGAGGTGTCCACATTAACTCCACCCTTAATCCGTTTACCCATGTTGCGTGGAAGTCGGTAACAGTGCATTCTTTACACTTACTCATTTTGTTCTACAATTATTCATTGTTTTCTACAGTTATTCATTATTTCTTTACGGTTATTCATTATTCTTTCCATTTATTCATTATTTTCTAGCTATTCATCATTCTTTACAGTACTTTATCATTCTTTACGGCTGTTCATTAATCTTTAACTTTATTCATCATTCTTTACAGTTATTCATTACTCTTTACAGTTATATATTCATTCTGTATCTCCCTCTGTCCCTTCCCCTCCTCCTGTCAGCCAGGGACATTACACTCGATTTGTACCCTCTCAGACCACTATCGCTTAGTTTTTCTTCCTGAGTTAACATAAGGCTAGACGTACCCCTCGGCAATGTTTATGCAAATCTCTTTGTACTCATATGATACGAGGTATTTGCCATGGTCAAGTCAGGGAAACTTGCTGAATAATCTCCCATAATACGAACACGACGATGAAAAAGAGTTGGTTATCTATTTCGAGGGAGCCTGAGATATTACTAATCATAAACTTAGGAATATCAGCTTCATAATGCCATGTTCTTAACAATATACAGATTGTGAACCATCATGCCCAAATTACTGAGACAGTTTCGTGTGATGCATCATTTTCATTAGCAGAGCAGGACATCTTCCAATAAATTACACTCTTTCCCTGCAACTGACGACCTCACGCTTCTCTTTTCTCTTCTCTTCAGCAATTTTAACTTCCTCGTACCACCGCTCACTACCCTTTCTCAACCGTCCACCTCCAACCTTCCGCATGCCACACACTTCACACGCACATGTAAGCAGTGCTTTCCTATACATCTCCCATTCCTCACCCACTTCACCAGCTTCACTTAACCTCATTTTTTGCTGCTGTACACCCAATCTCTCGTGGTATCTCTTCTCACAATCCTCATTTCTAAGCGGGCTGATTTGCACAGTCCTCTTCCCACCTGTATCGTATCCCGTTTCCTTAAATTTTTTGCAAGCTTTCACCCTCGTCTCCATTGAGAAATGATCAGATATATACCACATTCACACCCATGTGTCTCACCTTTTCACGCCTATGAATTAGTTCGAGGTACATAAAATGTCTCCTTTTCGTCTTTCGGTGACTGTTGACTGCTGATTTGGTACGGATGTAACTCAGTGCAGAGGATGAATTCACAGACAAATGCCCTCTGGCGGTCGCTAGCTTTTTCTTAACTACACTTACTCCAAAGTACAGCTTTGGAGGTCGAAATCCTCTCCTCGAACCCAGAGACCGTTTTCAACACACACCCTCCAAAGCACAGTTCTGGAGGCAGACATCCTCACCCCACCTACCATACATCCTCCAAAACACAGCCTTGGAGAGACACGTCCTCTACCACCCTCCATACATCCCCCTCCCAACGGGCAGACATAGTCCCTAACGAACTCCGGCGACGGAATCCCTGGGCCCAGCGGCGTTCGCGGCTTTGTTCTCGGACGTGTCCCAGTTACATATGTCGGCTGACTGGGTTCGAAACCCCCTCGTAGATCGCCCGCTATCTGGTAGGAATATTTTGCTGGCCAAGTGGAAACCTTCTCCGTACGATTTTCGTACAGAAGCCTTTTGTTTACGAGAGATGGCACGGGCGACTGAGCACCCTAAGCAAGGCCAGCTTATTGACGCCCTCTCTCTCTCTCTCTCTCTCTCTCTCTCTCTCTCTCTGTATATATATATATATATATATATATATATATATATATATATGAAATGCGTAAGGAAAACGTTTATCTTTTAAGACTAAAGTGAGTTCTATAGTCTGCGGATGATGCTGTAAAATCCTTAAACCGCCTACATACTCTGGGAACTCCACAAATCTCTTGTAGAACCGTAATTCGGTGTGGGAAATACCAATTGGTAAATCCCCAAGGCGTAGGTGGCCTGGCCACCGCGGACAGGAACAGGCCCCAGACATTCCTCTTCTTCTACTGTTGTTTACTAGCTCACGAGTTGTGATCGAGTCAACCCTTACTCTTCCCTCTTCCATGGCGGACATAGTTATGGTCTCTGACCTCTTACCGTAACTCAGCTCTCTTCATTATGGTTAAACCATCTTTGTTTATACCTCCTACGGACCTCTCTATCAGTTCTTTGTGCTGAAAGTGCGGTTTGCAGAATTCAGAAGCATATTCAGATTTCTGGCCTACCACACGAGGGGAAAACGAGTCGCTGGATGCTTCCTTGACCGCGCGAATTGAGTGCTGTCTTACTATTTGTCAGCAGACGGTTGGTCCACTTTATCGCTCTCCTAAGGTGGGGTTACCGGCGACATTTTAGGCTCAGTGTCGCCTCCCCAGGTTCCTCTCATGAGGCACGACACAAAGACCCCTCTGTAGCCCGCGACGCGCGAGACAATGCTCCTATCGTGGGCTTTCATGACCTGCCACCCGTCCATCACTCAGCATTTACCCGGTGGCTGGATTTCATTAACGACGTAACACTGCCTGTGTGATTACCGTTTGTGTGTGTGTTACGGAGGGGGAGAGGGGGGGGGAGTGGGGGAGTGAGGGATTTACACTCTCGTGTGGCCTCCGTCTCTTGACCTTGTGGGTGGGTGTGTGTGTGTGTGTGTGTGTGTGTGTGTGTGTGTAAGGCAGTGGACTACATTCTTTGCGCTACCTAAAAGAGATAAAAGTTCATTGGAATCTTCTCCATCAGTTGTTTCTCTCTCTCTCTCTCTGAATCCTGCCGTTTACAGTGAACGTAAATCTCTCGTAAGTCGCTATTTTAGTTATCTCTTCAGACAAAACTTCTCTTTCCGCACACACACATACACACACACACACAAACGCATACACACACGCACACACACACACACACACACGCACACACACGCAAACACACACACACACACACACACACACAGACCCAAGCAAGTCCTGCCTGCCCAGGCCAGTCCTAATGTCCCGCCCAAGTTAGAGTCTAATGTCCAGCACTGCATTACATGCGTATACGAAATCTAATTTCGCCCAGCACGATTAATGAAGAGTGTTTAATTAAGTTCATAATTAAAAAGGTAAACTCACTGTATAATTCCAACTATTCACGTCATATTGAATTTAATACGGCATTCGGTATATATCACAGGATGGCTCTTTTGTCTTTTTAATTTGCAGGAAATATCATGTTCTGAGTCATATATTCTTATAAGTTGACCGTGTGTGTGTGTACATATATATATATATTTTCTTCATATTTTTTTTTTTCATACATATTCGCCTTTTCCCGCGTTAGCGAGGTAGCGTTAAGAACAGAGGACTGAGACTTAGAGGGAAAATCCTCACTTGGCCCCTTCTCTGTTCCTTTT
>JAYMFT010055460.1:0-29618 GCA_038088735.1 Panulirus argus | reverse complement strand
GCCGGCAAGGTAGCGCCAGGAGACAGATGAAATGGCCACATTCGTTCACACTCAGTCTCTAGCTGTCATGTGTAATGAGATGGCCTCCATTAGGGCCTGAGTTGCCCGTGCCGTCCCAGGTAACGTAAATAAAACAACAGAACCAGGTTGGGCCATTTTAATGCCGTGTAAAAATTACCATCAGGGTTGAGTTCAGTATGTTTAGATACACCTGTTATACAAGGAAATACAGGGCTGTAATTCAAATTCAAATTCTTTTTTTGCTGTAAGTGTTTTATTTGAGAAGATATTGATCATTGTCAGCAGAGTGAATAGTCTTTTTTACTGATAGAGTGACTTTACGAAAGACCTTTTCTCATAATCTGTATGTTGCTAAATTGCTATGAATATAGGAAGTCTTTTCAGTAAGAATATTCTTTAAAAAAAGTTGATAAGGTATTAGGGAACTATTGCCTATATATATATATAAATGAAACCAGTTTTTATCATAGTAACTCTTTACTCAAACTACAATTACAGGCTACAGGAAAACCATTGATTTCAACTATATTTTTTTTTTTACCATTTCACTTTGTTAGCGAGCCACCTGGTTGACCACAGCATACTGTTACTTAAATAGGGGCAGAGAAAGGTGTTCATCCTATACGTCTATGAAGCACAATGCCGTTCGTGAAACGCGTCGGTTTGTCAGGAAAGTGTTAATTGACATAACCGTTACACGGACCGTTTATATATATATATATATATATATATATATATATATATATGGTACAAGTATTGTTACAAACTTTATATTTTTACAACACATGAAGTTATATTTTCACAACACAATCGTGTGTCTCATTTTTTAATACCCAGGTGGGGGTTGTGATAGATTTGTTTCTCGAAGACGTGTGACCTGATGGTTGTGGCTTGAATTACCCAGAGGGCAGGAGCGCTGGAGGCGTTGGGTAATGCCTTGGGTCCCGGCTGTCACAGGAGCCATAGCTGGGCAGCACTGTAGGCGGGCCTTTACCCTTGGTAACCGTAGCCTGGGGAAGGAGAAGGAGAAATGGGTCAGACTGAGGCCAAACGCAAGGTGCCTTCCTTCTCCGCAGATACGAGAATGTATATAGCCAGACAGATGATATCGAAGGTAGAGAAACACCTAAAGAATATGGAGACTCTACGAGAACAGACAATACATGAAACCCAAATACCTAAAATATCCAAACAGTACGGTAGGATGTATGTGATTTGGATACAACACATAGAATTTAAATAGCTGAAATATCCAAACAATACAGTAGGATGTATGTGATTTGGATGCAACACATAGAAGTTAAATAGCTAAAATATCCAAACAATACAGTAGGATGTATGTGATTTGGATGCAACACATAGAACTTAAATACCTAAAATATCCAAAACAATACGGTAGGTTGTAGGTGGTAAGAGTACAACACATAGAACCTAAATAACTAAAATATCCAAAACAGTACAGTAGAATACGGGTGATTATGATACAGTAGGATATATATATATATATTCCGCCATGGCAATAATATTCTACGAAGGAAATTACGTTTCTAATCGTGACAGTTTTCCGGAGGTAAGACCCACCTCCGTGATAGCCCTTAGTAACGATGTGCTTCTGCAGGAGGGTCACCGTCTCCGTCTCCGTCTCGGTTTCCGTCTCGGTCTCCGTCTCCGTCTCCGTCTGCAAGCAACGGGAGATTTGGTGTGACGGCGGTGTGTAATGAGAGACAGGGCGTCACAGTGACGCGACTGACTGGTCAGGTCAGGTCAAGAGGTTATCCAAGATGGATTCACCATGATTTGCGAATCATTAGCCGATTGGAGAGAGAGGGATTAACCCAATCACGTGTTCGAATCCCTTGGGAAACTTTGATCCAAGACACTGATACAGAGTCGAAAAGAAGAAATTGCTCACTAGAATAAACCCGTTAAAATCAAGAGACACATTTTGGAATAAATTGAACCCCGTTAGCACGACTGATAAGGCCTGACGGCCTGACCTTTGACCTGACCTTAGGAAGAGAGCCCCGTTTGTACAACCCGGTGTCTTATGAACCAAAGGTATGATATGATACAGAATCACACACTGTATCATTGAGTATGATACACTACTGTATAAATACATAGATTATACGATACAGCATTAGTGTATGATTTATTTACGAACAGTAAATTATTTACTGACCTCTGTCTCGGTGACCAGCAGGTATTTGACCTCAGTAGCACAACCCTGTGGGGAATGGAAGAGCATTATGTACACTTGTGTCAGTACGTGATCGCGGAAGAGCATTATGTACACTTGTGCTAGTACGTGATCGTCAACCGAGTCTTTTATATATATATATATATATATATATACACAAACAAGCATTGCTTTATCTCATCTTTTTTTTTTAAGTTGTACCGAAGGGGTTGAGTCGTACTCAGGTTGGGATTGGGGGGTGGGAGGGGATGGGTTTGTTTACGTCGTCGTACGTACTAGAGGGGGGTGGGGGGGAGGGGCGGTTTACGACGTCGGACTCTAGAGAGGTTTACGACGTCGTCCAAAGGAGTTCCTGAGGAACCACTTCTGGTCACTGACCTATCAGTGAACCCATATCCTGAGGAAGTGATATCTAGTGACCTCTGACCCCCTCTGACCTCTGACGACCTCCCCCATCGGACTGACCTTAGCTTGGCCCTGGACGACGCGGTACCCGCCGTAGCCGTAGTTGTTGCCCGAGGCGGCGAAGCCCACCAGGAGGCACAGGAGTAGGGTGGTCGTCGTCGCCACCGTCAGGAAGAACCTGCAGAAGGAGGAGAACAACGTGGATATTGTGAGGCGTCTTGGGACCGGTTTTGTGATGTGGCCTGAGGCGTGTCTCTCGCTTGTGCTGCTGCCACAGCAGAAGTGGTGGTACTGAAGCAGTAACGCCCCAGCGGGAGCAGCGGTGTTGTAACAGAAGCAGTAACGCCCCGGCAGGAGCAGTGGTGTTGTCACTGAAGCAGTAAACCATATTGACCCTACGTGAATTAATCTCCGGTAGCAGTAGACCAAGACGCCCTGACATCATCATCCCCCCTTCCTCCTCCTACCCTCAAGCTGACGTCCAGTAAGTACTTCGGTGACTTAAGATGCCCTAGGGACTCGTCGAACTAAAGAGAGCAAAAGGAGAACGCTTTCCGACCTGGATTTAGCTTTCAGCTCGCGTAGTATACGTTTTCTGTGGTGCGTTGCGGAGTGTGACAATCGTTACTCTTCTTGATCCCATGGCAACAGGTCCTTCGTGGGCTAAACCATCTCTTTGACAGCTTCATTGTATTGCCTTTCCTAAACGTTTCCCTTGTGACGGTACTATAGCTGTTCTTACCATTGACAAAGCAACTCTTTTTAGTTCTGCTTTCTTCTCTAACACCACCTTAGACGACTGTAAGTCTCTCGCCCCCTTGTTCTACAGGTATTAATCCTAAGCCCCTCACTATCACCTTTTTTCGTATAGTCCGAAAAGCACTTTGATGTTCTTAAGCTGAGATTATTGATATATCTGTAATTCCACCCCTCGACATGATAAACATAAGTAGCATAACTGTTTCACCTAACGCATCATGCAAACTCCATATTCCACAGGTAGCTAGGTTTGCCTTCAAGAAATTATGGGTCCTGTTGAGATGCTGAGAAAAATTCTCGTTTTCTTTTTCAGAACAGTTGCTCCTATTATACATAGGATTGGTCAGTCCTTGTATATGGAGTACTGCTCACACATCTGGGGAGGTTCTAACTCTACGTACTAATTAGACAAAATTATGAAATCAAGGTTAGCACGGTCCTGGATAAACCATTTCTCTTACACTGCAGTGTTGGTTCACTATCCCTCTTTTGCAGGTATTATTCTGATTTCTCTTCGTGAGAGCTGGCTGCTTGTACTCCGCCTGTCATTAGCTAGACCATGTAATACTCTAGGAGACACTGCATCACGTGATTGCAGTATGGCCATTGACAACGTTGGTTTGGAACACTCTTCCCATGTCTTTCCCACCATCAAATGACATACCCCTTTTTTAAGAGGTATATTTCCATTTCTTCTAAAACTCTTCGAATGATTATGCTCTTCTCTTTTTTATTTTTTTTTTTCGTCTCTTTAAACCCATTCTCCTATTTCAGTAAAGGACCTCAAGTCAACAACTCGTTACGAAATTTTTCACTGACTTCTCATGAGTTTGACGAAGACCTTGGCAGACTTCAGAAATCTTTGTACCTATTTCAGAATACGGTATCGCCATGGGAGAATCATCAGCATTCATGTCTCAAGAATGATAATGACGCCCTCATCACGTAAATGTCACTTGCCTCCACAAATGAAAATGAAGCTGACATCAAGAAAATATCCAATCAGCTGTACATTACATGAGAGAAATGACGCTGTCGATAAGGAAATGTCCTCACCCTACACATTTCCAGAGATAAAAATGCATTTTCACCAAGGCAGAAGCACTGATAAAGTTGATACGACACTAGCCAGAGTTTTCGAACTGATTCTATCTCTACAGATCATATGGAAAACAAAAAAACTGTATCGGTAAAATAAGGACATGAGAGCTGGTCGCGTCATTCCCAACCTACTTTGCCATGATGTTAGGTGTTGGCGGTTGAAGCGTGGGCGGACGAAGCAGCTCCTGCTGGCTGGGATGGATGAGAGGGAATACGCGAGAGAGAGAGTGTGTGTGAGTACAAGACGTCAGGATCCCACGGTGGTGGAGGTACTGGATCGGGGATGGCTCCTCTGTTTTTTTTATATACCCCCGCGCGGCTCGCCACCCCTGACTGACTGGATCTCGACACCAGCAGACCAGGTCGCTCCAGCAACCCAGCGGCGCAGACGTAGCTGCCCAGCCAGCCAGCTATAGCGTGATGGACCTCTCTACATATATCATGCCCAACGAAGGTGCGAAAAAGCAAAGTTAAAAGTCCAGCATTTGTAGATACAGAGGAACAAGTGGCTCTCGGAAATGTATTGTCAAGCTCTTTGGTCCGAGTAAGACCTTAAAAATAAATGACTACTACTACTTTATCATTGAGGGACAGAAGACTTGTGTCTCTACTTACAGTGTAAAAAATCGTTTGAAAATACGGTATGATTGTTGACCCGTCATGCTTGAGAGCCTTCCCGTCATGGACAAGAGTGTTTAATGCCCGTAGAAGATTTCCCGAGAGCCTAAATTTAAGTCAATGTCGGCTGCGAGCGAGGACACAAGCACACATAGGAAGCAACACATGGCCAGCTGTGTGTGTGATTACATGCGCGCGTGCGCACGTGTGTGTGTGTGTGTGTGTGTGAATGTCATTTGCGATTACCCGTTTATGGTTCACGGGGAAGCGAGTTTTGCATGCATGTTATTCCCCTCGCCTGTTAATTACTCCCTCAAGCTCAACGGTACGACCCACGAACATGATCAGGGCCACCGAAGCCTAGGTGCATTCCGTTGTGCTCAAGGGTCGTTATGTATGGTGTTCACAGGTCGTACCGTCGTGCTCAAGGGTCGTACCGTCGTGCTCAAGGGGTCGTACTGTCGTGCTCAAGAGTCGTACCTAAGTACTTAAGAGATTGTCTACCTTATACAGATGCCGTTAATGCCTTTTTTGTGTTCGTCTCAAGAGATTTCTGTAAATTACTGGTATACATATTTGAGTACTTAAAGACTTTCCGTTATTAGCTAACCTAATATCATGCCATATATCACTTTAATGGCAAAAAAAATTATCTCTTAAATGTTACCAGAATTATTGGTATATTGAAAGGAAAACCGAGATGTTATTGTGGTTTTGACTTGTTTGTGTATACAGTGTACTTAAAATGGTTGTTCATCGTTAACTATTGTACAACAATGGGATCCTTTCCGGATTTTATTCTTCCAGAATATTTAACTTCTCAAGAAAGTGTCCTTAACCTTTTTTTTTTTTTTGCTTGGTAGTGACTGATAGAAACGCACCGGTTAGTCGTTTCAAATTTTATGTTTGAAATTCGTAATTTAATCACCTGAGCGACATGGGACTACTACCGTTGGGATATGATCACCTGGCCTTTAAACGGGCCCTTAAAATTCGGGTTGAAGGTCTTGCCCTTACACCCAAGGCTCGTACCGCCTTTGCTCAAAAGGTAGTGTACAGCCGTATGGTATGGCTACCACAAGAAGCACCACACCTCAATACTATCTTGTACCATGGCTGTGTGTGTGTGTGTGGTGGTATGGTGACCTGCTCACCATAAAGTATACATCTCTTGCATCTCGCCAGTCAAGCATCATTCCTCATGTGTGTTTATCTATAGCACCGGCCCGTGTCTTCTTGGGCCTTCCCCAAGCGGTTGCTGGAGGAAGAGACGCCTCAATACCTACGACAGAAAAGCATATCCACGCTCCAGGGATTTTAGTTAAGTAGGAAAGCTGGTCTGAGGGATTCCCTTGTTTGCGTCTCCACGTCTCCAAGGTACTGGAAATAAGCCATTTCAACCTCCCCAATCAGGAAACAACTCGTCCTGCTATTATCTCTAAATGAGATTATTTCGATAACTAAGATCTAGGGTTGTGTGAATGATATCCCCCAGTCCTTACTCACAAACGTTCCATTCCTCAGGTATAGGGTAATTTAAATAAAGTCCTCCAGTCTATCTTTAGTTATAACCAAAATACCGTCCCACACGGAATATTTCAAATATTCTTTCATTACGAGTAATGTATATAAGATTGGGTTACAGGCCTGAAGTTAACATAGGAAGAGATTTATCTAATAACTTATTTTCAAGTGTTTGTGCATTTGTTACTAATTTAATGCCAGACATTTACACTTGGAGGCTCCACATTTTGGGTGTATATACTGAAGAATGTGGGTAAGGTTTTAAGGCTAACACACATTGGCCTTGAGAGCCTTTTAAAGGACACTTTTCAAAAGCATTTTAGATTACACATAGTGCACCCCATTTTTTTTTTTAATGTTTAGAATATTTATCATTGGCATCAGTTCAGTGTTCATTCAGTGATTAGTGTACTCAAACATATATTTTTCATTTGTTTTTCAAACTGATATAAAACTTTTTCGTAAAGCCAGTTTTATTTCAGTACCGCTAAACTTGACTTGTCAGGGTTGGATAACCAAGCATCTGCCTTCTTTAAACCAATGGAGCACAGCGGGTACGACCCCTGGAGCACGACAGAACGACCATAGGGGGGTTTGATAATTTCTAGGCCAGGTCGTCTTACCCATGGATGGTACCGCCGTGTTCAAGGACTGTACCGTCGTACTGAAGGGGGTTAAGAAAGCGGTGCGCTGGTGTTGTGCCACATGGACACTCAGGAAGCTCTAGACAATTTTCCTTAAGGGTAACCAAGTATTGAAACTTATGGATCTTAAGCTTGGCGTATCGTTGTATAACTTATAGTTGGTTTTCTGTATATATATATATATATATATATATATGCTGAGTTTTGTTTTTATTTTCAAAAAATATTTTAGTCATCAATTAACATTATTGATCAATAAAAGTAAAATAAAAATCCTCAGTAAATTAACCATACTTGTTGCTGTGTAGATTGTAATTTGTATTTTGGAGTAACTTCTAAAACACTGAAGATTCTTTTCCTGGCACTAATTGTCGTTGCTTGTGACTTCAGGCATTTTTGCAGGCACTTTTTTGTGTTTCTGATACCTTCCACTATCACAGTCTCAAAAGGACCCAATGGTCTGTTGCTGTTTGAATTAATTTGTGTAAAGTGCCCTTTACCAACTTAAATGACGACAGGGAAAGGCAGATCGTACAAAGTTTAGTTTAGTCACAGCGCCATTAGCCAAGCTAACCTAATCATGTTTTATGTGTAGTTGATTCTAGGGTTGCTTGTAATTTACTAGGATTTTCCTTCGCTTCTAATTATAGTTGCTTGAAATATAAGGTACCTCTACATACCAATAAAGTGCGCCTTCCAATTTCAGTGAGGGCTGGAAAAGGCAACCCATGCAAGTATGGCTAGAGTTCTGACATGCAGAACTTCTAAAAGTATGGCTTCAGTCCTTAAAGGATCAATTAATGAGACCACTCCCTACCCTACCTCTCTCTGACACCTATTTTCAACATAGTAACCCTTCCTCGCATCACACATCCTCAGGCATTTCATTTCTAGCAGATCCACCCCAAGACTTGTATCCAAACTGTACTGTGAGGACTGTTTTGCAATAAAGCGTATCTCCAAATAACGACTAATTCTCCCATACCCTCCTACCCTAAGCCTATTGAATGCTTACCATTTGCTCCAAAACTATCAGATTTACCTACCTTATCTCAGTGTCCATAGGCAGATTATCATCTATAATGCCATCACACACTATGGACACAGACCCTCTATTACTAAGAATGACTTTCTTCCCTTCAAAGTAGCACATATACCTTACTTATCCAGTAGGAACTCCTCATTGCATTTAGTAACTTTCTGTCTACCCCCTATAATCGTAGCACCTTTAGTAAGGCATTTCAGTCACCCCACATGTGCTTTCTCAATTCAGACAAACTACATGTACCTCCCTGAATGGAATTAAAAATTAATCAAGAGGAGAATTCATGTTAGATGAAGTTGGTTAGCAGCAATAAGTTTAGTCTGTCTGACTGTGGGGCATCTGAGAGGTGTACTAGATGAGTTTTGAATCTATGCAATAGGGTCCACCTGAAGAACTCATTTGGCAATAGCTGGACGATTTTTTAATGTACAGTAATTATTTTTAAAATAACTGAATTATACAAATAAGGGATGGCATGAACATTAAAAAGCGCACATGGATACTTTTCATAAACTGCAGGATCATGTAAAAAATAAATTAATTAGCTCGCAGACCAAATGTAACTAATGGGTTGTGATTTTTCAGACCTGCTCTAATGCATTTAACCCCTCAAAATTCACCATCCCTGTAATATAAGAATGTACTCTTCCCAAATACGATTGCACAATGAGCTCATTTGCGCTACTGTACTCCAACTGCAAACATTATCTCAGTCTACCAGTCTTAGTTGATATGCTCTGCAAGTGCTCATGCATGTTAGTGCAAGCAGTGTCATAGGAATTTGTATCTTGTTGTAGTAAAATATTCATAATCAGTGTTACAAATTAAAATAATTCCTCTTACGAAATGTCTGTTCACTAACATACACTATCACCTGTATGCATTTGAGATATTACTTATATTAGTCTAGTAATAAGATTAAAACTGGTTATACCAAATGCAGTGCATTACACACTAATTATACAATCACTTTCTCACTTGAAGGTTCCTCTGATTTTGGCCATCTCAGAACACTGCCACTATAGGTTTTGGTACCACAACTTGTACACATACTCTTATTAACTAGTGCCTGATTAGTTTTAACTTTAATGGTACAGGAAAGAGGCAGGTTAATTTTACATTTCAAACAAAAGTTTTCATTCAGTTTATTGGCTTACATCATTTCAAAGATATAAACAACCATAAAGATACAAACATTACAATATTAAAGTCTAATTACAATAGCCCTATCCCTCATGTACAATACTACACAACAAAGCAGCCTATTTACCCTGAGATAATCATTTTGAGGATACGCAAACTCTCAGCACAGCTGTTCCAATCTTCCACTATGTGTTAATCCCATGTAAACATCTTACTATTTTATGTTTCTGTAAAAAGAAATCTGCTGCATGAAGAAATTGATCAAAGCACTACTAAGATGTAACAGGCCATGATATAATCATTACAGAATGCAAACTCTACTAAATACAGGAATTAATGAAAAATATAGAGTACAAATCAAAATGTTAAAGTTCAGTTCCTTGTGGTCTTCTTAAGCCCCCAAATAATTTTTAACATGTAAATTATTTTGTTTTAAAGCAGTAAAATTATCAACCTCTACATCCATTCAGCATTATTGAATTCTAATGCTGTTTAACAAGTCCCGATAGGTCGTAAAGCCACAATGCAGATGTCAGTATCACTGACATGTGAATTATATCATCCCATGTAAAGAATTTTTTCAATTTCCTCTGAATATAGGTAGAGGTACCATTCCTCAATAAAGAACATAAAGCATAAAATAATGACATCAGCCAAATGACTATGATGATGTATCTCTGGTTGATTTTTAACGGCACATTACAGTTTTAAAGCATGCAAGCTCATAATTTTAAACTAAAAAAAATTAATGCTTATTGACAATCTGTTTAACATATGATTCAGAATTCGTGTCCTGCAAGATTTGTATCCAAAATATTGGACCCTCTACTGCTGCGTTCTCAAAAATTTGCTCTGGTTTAAGCAATATCCCAAGCTCTGCTACAGTAATAGATGCATTTGTTACCCTATCATAACCCTGCTGTAGTCAATCACTGAGCGAGCTGCTGTGCCTTGCTATCTACCTCATCAATGCTTCCAACCATGTAAAATGCTGCTTCTGGAAGGTGGTCATATTTTCCAGACAAAATGTCCTTGAAACTCTGAAAATAAATGAGAATGATACTTAATGATTACTTTAATTACACACAGCACTAACTTTATTCACTTAGTTATAATTTTATTTTGCTTTGCAAACAATGATCAAGTGCATATTGGTGTTTAAATTTTGTGGAATTTATATTTAGTATTAGGGGGACCCCTTGCCCAAATCAGCATGCTGGAAAAGGGAAGGGATGCCTAATTCTATGGAAGAGATTGTTCATTAAATAAATATGACACTAATCACTTCATTATTCCTTTTTCTAAAATGCTTCAAGATATACTGCACTATTTGGGGGCATTACAAGGGGCCAATTTTTTCAAAAGAATAACAATGCAAGAATAAATTTGTTAATGTGGAGAAAAGTGTCATATCAAACTTTAAACAATGCATATGAAATCTAAAATGATCATTTAGACATAAAGCTGGTGAGGGAGGTATTATTAATTATGTAGATGGTCACATAACTGAACACTACAAAGCCAAACAATTCATTTACTTCTTACATTTTCAATGAATTATAATGAATTTCCATTCTTTTTACAATTCATTTACTTCTTACATTTTCAATGAATTATAATGAATTTCCATTCATTTTGTTAACATTATACAGTAACACCTTTAGCTTTCCATTCTACTCGTCAATTAGGTATCTTCTCTTCTTCCCAGTACAAAACACTAGTAATTTTCAGTTACAAAGTTTGCATCTAAGGCAGGGAGTGTCATCATGGCAACCTAATTATGTCGGAATGCTGAAGTGCTCATTATTGTGTATCAGCATATTAAGTTACTTGACTATACATCCAGCTACAATCCTAGAGCCTTAATGTAACTGGAAAAGGAATAAGACTGGTGGCCACTGTGAAACTGGCTATGGTGACAGATTCTAGACAGAAATTCCAAAGGCTCTTGACAGAGTTTAGAGTAATTAGAAAAATAAACTTGAAAATCACTGAGGTAATGTGCTGTAGCTGGAGGCTGACAATTGCATAGGTAATGTAGTGTAAGTGGAGGCTGAGACTGGGTGATTTGAGAAA
The DNA here is from genome assembly GCA_038088735.1 of Panulirus argus. Taxonomy (NCBI): domain Eukaryota; kingdom Metazoa; phylum Arthropoda; class Malacostraca; order Decapoda; family Palinuridae; genus Panulirus; species Panulirus argus. The sequence continues at coordinate 18,082 of JAYMFT010055460.1, read as the reverse complement.
GTTTAATGGGAAGACGTGGGATAAGTACAGTGGACACAGCAGCAGATGGAGCCATAGGGACCACAGTAAGTCACAGGGTAAGAGTGGGTTAAGGCTCTGGGGACTTTAAGGAGTGTGTGGAAAGAAAGATAAGTATTCAGAAAGGCAACAGTGAGTACATTTAAATGTATGGAAGACTTGAATGCAAAAGAATTGAAGAAATCTGCTGAATATAAATAAAATGCCTGATATAGACCTGTGGCATAAAGTAAGTAGATCATGTGGGAAAGGACTGTCAGAGAAAGTTGTGGTGTTGAGCATGGGCTGGGAGGGCTGCCCTTTATGTAGTGAAATGGTCTGGGTAGATGATGTTGAATGAAAGACACTGCATGGAAAGGGAGAGGGACCAGAGAGATGAAATGATGGAAGCTTCATCCAGGCCTGAATATTCATTAGAATGGGAAGCATGTGACATAACAAGAATGTCGGTGCCATCAGTCGACTAATTCTCCATTAATACTTAAACTTTCATAATGGGTACTGAAAATGGACAGAACTGTTTACTCACCCTAACAGTGTCTTCAAGAGAAACAAATTTTCCTTGGTAGCCTGTGAATACTTCAGCAACCTGGAATGGTTGTGACATGAACTTCTGAACTTTGCGAGCTCGTGATACAGTTAGTTTGTCTTCCTCAGAGAGTTCGTCCATGCCCAGGATAGCAATGATATCTTGTAATGATTTGTAGTCCTGTAATGAAATACAGTAGAGCAACATGGAGATATTAAGTAATTTCATTGTCTCATAAAAAAAAAGGTAATTTATGACAGAAATCACAAAACTCATAATCTGTACTTGCTATATATCAGTCAGAAAGTCTTGTTATTGCTCATGGCAGCATCTGCAAGAGCAATAAGCCAGCCCATCCTACAACAATATTTATTTCTTTTATTTCTGCTTTTTTTCTTTATTTATGCTTGCCTTTCCCATCTTAGAAAGGAAGTATTAGGAACAGCCTTTGAGGAAAAATCTTCACTTTGCTCCTTCTTCTGTTCCTACATTAAGAAAGCAATAATAAAAGTAGGGTGAATTTCCACTCCCTGCTCTCACCCATGTTACTTTTCTCTTCAACAGGCAGGAGATATTTAGTTGTATTGCTTCCTCTTAGCAATTATCAAAATTACAATATCTTAGTTACAATGTCTCTCTGCCACACACACCTACCTGAAGCTCCCTCAGTTACATACCATTACCACCTGCATATCACATCAACTTCTTCCATCTGCTATCCACCAAAAAAGATTGACTACAATCAGTTCTTAATATCCTAACAGAAATATTTCTCTGTAAGTATTCAAAACTCCATCAAAAAATATTCCCATCAACTCCTTAACCACCCATCACATGCCCTGCATGCATCACTAGGTGTTCTGATCCTAAAGCTTCATGTATTTGAACATAACCCTTACAAACGCATTTCCGACAAGTATATTTATGTACTGAAAACTATTCACTTGGATAAACGGGAAATATTACCTGGAGAATCTTTTGAACGCCTCGTGCAGTTGAATAATGTTCAGCACCAATAACATTAGGGTCCATGATCCTAGATGTGGAATCCAGTGGGTCAACAGCAGGATAGATACCCAGTTCTGCTATACCTCTTGAAAGTACAGTAGTAGCATCAAGATGGGCAAATGTGGTTGCTGGGGCAGGATCTGTTAAGTCATCAGCTGGGACATAAATAGCCTGTAGAGTTAGAAAAGCTGTTAAATAAATAACCTCATTATGAATAAGGTGCAGATGGTAAAATGCTAAATTTGTTTCATAAAGAGAACCACAACTAGGAGTGCTGGTCTTGCTATTTCATTAAAACAAGGTTAAAATTACCATTTTTCCTATATATATCATACACCTACCTTCCATTTTCATCCCATCTTCAAGCAGTGTTTCTAACCTTCAATTTTTCATTTTTATCTTCTTCAAAGGCATTGCCTCAGCAGAGATTTTTCTTTCTGATTGAAACACTGGACGATGGGTACCTTACCTGGACAGAAGTAATAGATCCCTTCTTTGTGGTAGTGATTCTCTCTTGCATGCTGCCCATGTCAGTTGCTAGTGTTGGTTGGTAGCCGACAGCTGAGGGAATACGCCCTAACAATGCAGAAACCTCAGATCCAGCTTGAGTAAATCTGAACAGAAATGGTTTATCAATTAATTTTTGATGCATTCCACTAAGGCAGCACACTATATGGCATGTTTTGCTAATATTTTGGCAATTATATATCTAAAATTGGTTTTCAGATAACTGATAGAGACATCCCTATTTAGGCAGCTGAATATACCATCCCCTGGATCCCTCATTTATTTGTAAGCTCTGAATGCAATTTCTTACCTGAAAATATTATCAACAAAGAAGAGAACATCTTGGCCTTCCTTATCTCTAAAGTACTCAGCTACTGTCAGACCTGTGAGAGCCACACGAGCACGGGCACCAGGTGGTTCATTCATCTGACCATAAACTAATGCTACCTGAAAAGTGTTAAACACAATACAGTACTGTATTTTTCAATAAAGATTCACATACTAAGGAAATCACTATAAAATACTAATGTATATGGGCATTTAAGAATTCACTGATAAAAGTGCTAAGTTTTATAAGAAATATAAAAAGATGGTATTCATCAAAGGAAAGAGAGGCAATGACCTCATGCTTCAAGTGGCCAGCTTGGTAAAATTAAGAGATGAAATAGTTTTCATTAGATGAATGTATAAATCTGCACCTAAAATGAATTGCAACATGAGAGAAGTAGAGTGAAAATGTTTCTGGTTAGTAAGTCACCACCCAAGGCCTGCAGATCTGGTTTATCCTTCACACTGTGATGGATGGAGGACATTGGTTTGGTCTAAATAAACCTCTACAATGCTTCCATCTGCTTGAATGCTAGTACCTTCTCTTTATCATGTGAGGCAGTGGCAATTTCTTTAATAGTATATGTCAAATCATCTCAGACACTGCAGACACAACATTACACCTGACACAGCAAGTGTGGGTCATTTGCATTGCGACACAGAGCGCAAGAGTGCGAACAACTTCCTTCAGAGATGTTTCATAAGCCACTCTGTCAGGTTTTTGTGTCTCACGAAAGTGTAAGTGCTGAATGAACACTTGCTACAAGAACCATGAATGATTAAGGGGATGATACACAAAAATAATTTCTTATGGAAGTACTACTAAAGGCAAAAGCAATGAACTTTAGCAGGTACAGTACTCACCTTTGAAGTATCACTTGTGAGGGATATGACACCAGATTCAATCATCTCATGGTAGAGATCATTGCCCTCTCGAGTCCTCTCACCAACGCCAGCAAATACAGAGTAACCACCGTGAGCTTTAGCCACATTATTAATAAGTTCCATAATAAGTACAGTTTTGCCTACACCAGCACCACCGAACAGACCTGAAAACCATATAATTCTAGTAAATCAAATTCAATAACAGCAGCTTTATTGTGTGCAGTACTCTATTACAATTACATGCATTAATATTTTCCTTACAATCTATATATTTTGGGTATCATGAACAATACCCCACATTTACAGGGAGGTTATTTATGCAATATCTTTGTAAAACATCCCCAATAAAGAAAATTTCTGTATAATACAATACAACCTCAAAGATGGTGTTTAGTTATTACACATAAATGAAAAGGAAACTGCTTTTGGTTAGCTTAATGTTCTTAATAACTTTGAAAGCCGTCCATACTAGACTGGCATTGCCTAAATGCAAACTAATGCTTTTTGAGGTCTGTGATAAATTAGCTGCAGCATCAGTATGAATACGTGAAACATTACTGTCAATTGACCATCCTCCTGGTTAACATACTTAAAAATTAATGTGTATAGTTCAGATTTTATAAGTTTAATTTTTTTTCTTTTCTTTTCTTGAGTAGCTGATCACAAAGAAGCTCAAAGAAGAGGAATCAGTAGCAAGCCATAGATTCCTGGGGCACATAAAGACTGCTAAAGAAAGGAATGGAATGGCCAAAACAATACCAGTAGAACAGATAGGAGGAAGCAGTATCATACTGAGGAAAATGAAATCCATGTAGGTGTGGAATACCCATCCTGAAGAAAAATAAACCACAGCACTTGTGAAGTACCCCAAGCTATTGGAATGCAGATTCTGTGATGATTATGTGGGGTTTCCAAGATAAAGTGGAGGATACAGTTAAGTCAAACATGCTTATTGCAGAGAGGAACTTCAGTTTTTTTAAATTTCTCTTTCCCTCCTTTTCTTACTGTGCCATGGGAAACAGGATGAGGGAGGGGTGAGTGGGGACAGGAGCTTGTGAAAATTCTATGTCCTTCTCAATTTCAAGCTCTTTTTTACCATTTGCCCATCATTAAAAATGGACAGAGGATCCCTTTATATGATGACTTGTTCATTCTATTAAAAAAAAAAAAAAAAAAAAATTGAAGATCCATGATCCCTTCTCTAGGGGCTCCTGCAGCTTTAAGGCTCTGCTTTAATCGGTAATAAGGAAAGGCTGGACTCCTTTGGAGAACAATTTACTGAAGGAATAAGATAATTTAAGCCTAAAAATAATGTAAATAACAGGAGTCAACATAACTTACCAATCTTTCCACCTTTGGAGTATGGTGCTAACATATCAACAACCTTGATTCCTGTCACTAAGATTTCCTGCTCTACACTCATATCTTTAAATTCAGGGGCATCAGCATGAATGGCTGAATAAGCATTAGTGTCAACAGGGCCTCGTTCATCAATTGGTTCTCCTGCAAGTAAAGAATCTGGTGCTAATAGATATTTTGTGGAGAATACCTTGACAATGCACATCACAAAAATATGTTTCAGTATCAAGTGGATTTTTAAGTGTAAGGTCCTTAGCCTAAACTGTAGAGGCTCTAAATTCCTATGAGAAATTAAAAGTAGGCAATAAGCATAACAGAGTATACAATTAAGAGTGTATTTCAAATGAATAATGGCACTTCATACTGAAAATCAAATACAGTTATATATCAGTCATAGGATTGTAATGGCAAACTTTGCCAAATGTCATAAATGTGAATATATAAATTTTTTAAAATATAAAAAATTATAACAATAGGAAAGAAAGAAAATATGCCAGTGAAGACACAGTTAATATGGATCTTCTAAATATGATATGGCTCAAAAAATTTATAACCTCACTCCATCAGATTTTCACGACGTATAATTATAGTCTGCCTAACATGAAAGGGTTAACACTGCCCTAACTATAACTCTTCTTCCATTTGATATTTAGGACACCTACTGCATTTTTTCAAATATAAGGTGCAAGAATTTCCTTGATGCATATGCCACACAGCATTCATTATCCACAGACAGCATCCAAGTAATTCTTCATAATGATAAGGGTGATATTACCCAATTATCAGTTTAATAATGCAAATCAACAGTTAAACCCTACCACCATCACCAGTTCCAAAAGTCAAGTCTCAACCACCTCTGTCTTATCAAAAGAGAACCATCACTACAGCTTCACCTTTCCCTATCATAAAGGCTTACCAATGACATTAATGATCCTGCCTAAAGTTGCTGGGCCAACTGGGATGGAGATTGGTCCCCCAGTGTCAATGACTGGTTGTCCACGGATAATGCCTTCGGTACCATCCATGGCAATTGTGCGGACAGTGTTTCCACCTGTGAAGAGTAGGGAGCTTCAGTGTTTCAAAAGATGAATGCATGATAAAATCTTGCCCAGAACCATAAATAACTGTAATAACATAATACGCTGTACAGTAATAACTATGAAACCAAATTAAAAGGTGATATTATTTCATCAAGCTTCCTGTACTCCCTAACCTTAACATTCTTCCATCACATTCACTAAAGCCTTCAGTGTTCCTCTAATTTTTCTCTTATGCAAGATCCTACTCTCACTCTCAGTCTTCCCACTTCCTTTCTTAATGAATCTTACTCCCAAACACTTAAACATACACATATCCAAGTCTTCAGCAAAAAATATTGATATTACAATATAATACCTCATTGCATTAAAAAAAAATTGGAGAACCTGTATTATTTTACTTACATTCTCTTTCACCATCCTCCCATGCACATTGAAGTTTCCCTCCATTCAGTCCACCTCCTTCTCTGATTCAACTATCAGCATAGCATCATCTGCATACAGCAAGTGAGGTTACTTCTACTCTATTTCTCCACGACTAAGTGGTATACCACAGTCACAACACCTCACTCTCATCCAAGGTAATGTCCTACCATAAACACATCAAATAAACAACCATGATGATGAAGACATCACACAACTTTGACATGCTCCCAAAGTTATTTCAACCCAGTCACACAAACCTCTACTATATAAAAAGTCCAAAATACCATCAAAACTCTTCCATGCAAGGCATATATTTTCTCAGAATCTCCCAGAAAGTTTTCAGATCACTTTTATCATATACCTTTTCTAAAGCCATCCACACCCCCATATACTTTCTCCACTATTCGTCCAAAGGCAAAAACTTTGGTTACACACCCTCTTTTTCTTAATCTACCTTGTTTATAGGGGTTCAATGATCCTCTAAAAATGATCAATCACTCTCCTTCTAACAGTGCCAACAATGATTTCTCTAATTTTTGCAGTTACTTTTCCTTTCTTATATTTACAGTGGGACATTTACTGCTGTTGTTCAGTAATCTCTCTCTTGACCATTACTCAGTGCTTCCATGCACATTTTCCAGATTTATTGTAACAAGTGTTTCACCTTCACTCTTCACCATTTCATTCACCCCTCCATCTATATCCCCAGCCTTCCAGTTTTCTATGGGTTTAAATATTCCTCACTTCCTGTAAAAATAACAAACATAGTAATATCATTACACGAGTGTCTTCTGTCTTCTGAATAAGAGTGAATTTGACTTACACCATCAAAAGTCTTACCAAGATGTTGAGCCACTTCTAACACAAGACGGGGTGCTCTGTCCTTAACTTCAAGAGCATTAAGGATTGGAGGAAGGTCTCCCTTAAACTGTACATCTACCACAGCTCCAATAACAGCTGTGACTACTCCTGACATTGGTACACCAACAGCTGAAATGGAAAAATGCACAGAGAATGGTTTTGATTTAAACTATTTCATTGTATCATAATGCACATTCGTCATCAGTCTGTTAGGTGGGTACAATGGATGCACAGTGCAAGACAAAAACATTTGAAAAAAAAAAAAAATATATATATATATATATATATATATATATATATATATTTTTTTTTTATTTTTTTTTTTTACTATATCCTTGCAAAAGGCATAGCCTGATGAACCTCTGAGAGAGCACTTGTTTGTGGGTGTTAAAACGCATTTTACTTCCAGAATTGAGCAAATCCCAAAAATTTCCTCTACCTCAACCAACATAAAATGTAAGGGATAAGTAGATGCTCATCCATAGAGCTATATGGTTGTACAGTAACCTACCTAGGCTCATGATATCACAGAATTATAAAGCTCAGAGCTATGCAAAGCCCAAAAGACATTACTGCAGATTATCAAATTTCTCTCCTTGACTAACACACTATCCAACTTGGGTTATTTGTCATACAGATGGGCAACATAATCATAATCCCTCACCCCCATAAATACTGTACATCTGATTCATTGTCGTTCAGGTTCATCACAAGGCCTAACACTAAAGAAGTACGTGCAACAGGTTAATTGCAAGGGTTATCACTACTGGAGTACTTATATCCACATATTTTCTGACAGAAAATTGTGGTCCTTCCATCGTATTATTCAGACTTAAGTTCATGTATTTACTTGAAAAAATACCAAATATTAAGCCAAAAAGCATTGGCTTGGCTGACTAAAACGAGACTTATCACTGCCATGACGTGGCAGGTAATGCCAGCACTGACAACCTATGCCAACAAAGTGTCCAACTATATCATATCTTTAAAAAATCTAACTACTTAATTTGTGAGTTGTAAACCATAAACAAAAAAAACAAAAAAAAAATATGGATCATACATTAGAGAAGAGCAGGAACCAAAGTGCAAACACCATGCATGCAGTCAGGTCTCTGCCAGCTCAGCAAGTGAAACAAATGGTTGGGGCTCTGTGTGCTCCACTCTATCAGCTGCCCTATGATATCATTGGGCTTGGCAAGTTACTGTATGGTCATTTAGCTCTAAAGATAAGCATCCATCGATCCTATCCCTTTCATGGTAGTCAGAGGGTTGGGACTTCTCCAGGATTTGTCGCATTTTGAGGGGTAAAACTGGTGTTTAAACCTGCATGAGTAAATGCTCTCTCAGGTGCTCATAAAGCTCAATTTTTAGGGGAGGAAAGATTAATTTTACCTTCTTCAACAGGTTCTGTAGATGCTGCCTCAATGGCTGCAGTGGCAGCAGCAGCGGCAGCAGTAGTTGCTGCAGCAGCTGCTGCTACTGCTTCAGAGGGAGCATCAGTAACTGCTTCTGTTTCAGCAACAGGTTCTCCTGTAGCAACTGGTTCTTCAGCAGCTGCAAGTGACTCTAGTGTTTCTTCAGCAACTGGTTCTGCTGCAGCAATGGGTTCTGGTGCTACTTCAGCAGCTGATTCTGCTGCTACTGCCTCAGCAACAGGTTCTGTTGCTGCTGCTGTTTCAGTAACTGCTTCTGCTGCTGCTACTTCAGGAACTGGTTCTGCTGCCTCAGCAACTGGTTCTCCTGCAGCTTCAGCGACTGGTTCTGCTGCTGCAGCTGCTTCTGCAACTGGTTCTGCTGCTGCAGCTGCTTCTGCCACTGGTTCTGCTGCTGCAGCTGATTCAGCGACTGGTTCTGCTGCTGCAGCTGCTTCAGCAACTGGTTCTGCTGCTGCAGCTGCTTCAGCGACTGGTTCTGCTGCTGCAGCTGCTTCAGTGACTGGCTCTGCAGCTGCTGCAGCTTCAGCAACTGGTTCTGCTGCAACTTCAGCAACTGGTTCTGCTGCAGCTTCAGCAACTGGTTCTGCTGCTGCTGCTGCAGCTTCAGCAACTGGCTCTGCTGCAGTTGGTTCAGCAACTGGTTCTGCTGCAGCTGCTTCAGCAACTGGCTCTGCTGCAGCTGCTTCAGCAACCGGTTCTGCTGCTGCTGCTTCAGCAACCGGTTCTGCCGCTGCTGCTTCAGCAGCTGGTTCTGCTGCTGCTGCTTCAGCAACTGGTTCTGCTGCTTCAGCAACTGGTTCTGCTGCTGTTGCCTCAGTAACTGGTTCTGCTGCTGCTGCTTCAGCAACTGGCTCTGCAGCTGCTGCTTCGGGAACTGGTTCTGCTGTTGCAGGTTTTGCAGCTACTTCAGCTTCTGCAACTGGTTCTGTCGTTACTGCTTCTTTGACTGGTTCAGCAGCTGGCTCTGTGGCAGTTGCTTCTGATGCTGCTGCTGATGCTTCAGCAGCTGGTTCTGGTGCTGCCGTAAGTGACTCTGCTTCTGTTGCAGTTGCTTCTTTAGTAACAGGTTCTCCTGCTGCAGCTTCTTCAGCAGCTGCAGCTGCAACTGTTTCTCCTGCTGTTGTAGTAACTGCTTCTGCTTCTGCTGATACACCTGGCACTGTTGCAGCTTCTGCAGCTGGTTCTTTACTTGATTCTTTAGCAGCAGATTTCAGGGACCCTTTATCTGAATCAGATGACGAAGATGATGTTTCTACAGCGGCAGGTTTAAGGATTTCTGGTTCAGCACGAATTATATCCTCTAAAGTAGCACCTTTCATACGCCCCGCAATTTTTGTGGTATCAGGAGTCTCTGACACTTCTTGCTTAGATGACTTGTCAGCAGATTTAGAATCTTTGGGATCCTTTGGTCCTCGTGCAGCATACAAGGCAGCGTCTGTGGTGATAGAGTTCTTTTTAGTGTCCCATGAATCCTTCCACCCTGCAACTTTTGCAGCAGCTCTCTTTACTTCTGGAGAAGGTATTCGCTTAGTTAAAGTTGGTCGTGGAACCTTGCTTTTCTTCTTTTTGTCTTGTAGTGATGTGGTGGTATGGACATGACGTTCGTGTGAAGAAATTGCAGTGTGTGAGTTGGCCAGACATCGTCCGCTAAGCTGACCCAGTGCTGTCCGCCCCAAAGCTGCCACTGCCCGCCCATGATGCTGCAAAGGAAACTGATTGTATAAAAAACATGTCATACTCTACATCTTTTTACATATAAAAGTTATGTTTGGTACAGGTGTTACTGACAAACTTCAAACTAAGCAATTAAAGTGTTAATCAAGAAAGCAATTTACAATGATATTGTAATACCAGATCAACATCTTAACAGTTTTGCAATCTTTTAACTTCACACCCCTTTAGGTAGTGAAAGAGCAATTGAAGTAGTTCCCTTACTGTTAGAAATTTACACCTAAAAATGAATGGTTCAATATAATTTCTTTACATTTGACAAAGAAGTTTATGTATCTGAAATTAAAGTTTTAAACACAAACAATATGTACACGCACACACACACGTATATATACAAAACCTCAAAATGAATTTGTTTTGCCTATAACTTGATATCCATTTTCTTTCCACTTGTGAGGATAATGCTATGGGGAAAAGGTTAAAATGACACTAAATGTATCTAAAGATATAAAATTCTATGATATAAATGAAACATAACCACTGTGGGGCCTGGATGTGGTTTCAGTGCATTGCACATGACAGCTAGAGACTTATTGTGAGCGAATGTGGCCGTATCGTCTGTCTCCTGGCGCTACCTCGCCGGCGCGGGGGGTGGCGGTGCTAATTCCCGTGGGGCGGGGTGGCATAAGGAGTGGATGGGGGCGAGCAAGTGTGAATATGTACGTGTATATAAATGCATGTGTATGTGTATGTATGTATATATGTTTGTATGTATATATCTGTACTGTGCATATACGTGCATGTATGTATATATGCTTGTATGTGGGGGATGGGTCTTTCTTCGTCTGTTTCCTGGCGCTACCTCGCTGACGCGGGAAACAGCGATCAAGCATAATAAATAAATAAATAAATATATATAATCATAATCTAAATTCTTCCAATCTGTTTTATTACAATAATCATATACTATTATTATTATTCTCAATTATAATAATAATAGTAATATTATTATTATATAACCCCAGGACCCCTTCTCCAAGGAGTACCTACACTACAATCAGTAAAAGGGACAGGATAGACTCCTGCAGAGTAAGAAGTTTTTTGGTGAGACTGATTACTGTTATCTGATGATGTAACCACATGATGAGTCCGGTAACACTTGTTTTTTTCCTCTGATTGTAAATTTGTTTTGGTTAATCAATATTCCTTATGTGTATTTCCCATATTTATATCATGCTATCAATTAGTTACAATTTTTTTCTATGCTCCCTGCCTCATTCAGGCCTAATTAAAATTAGTCAATCACTGGACTAAAATCTAAGAATAAAGTTTAAGATGGCTGTCCAGTCCATAAATCAGTACTTCCTCATGACGTGGTGGTTATGAATCACAAGACCATAGCAGGCAACAAGATATGCAAATGGGACACGCCAAATCCCTCCCTGTGTTCCTGACCAACATCACGGATGCTGCTCGTACAATTTCCTTCCCCTACGGTACAAAATCATTCACACCCATTCGGAAATCTCTCCCACACACACACACTACCAACATTTACAGCAGGTGTTAGTTCTCTTTACCACCGTTCCCAGGAGAGAATGAGAGACGATAAGAGCCTTTTTAATCCTGGTTTTGACACAACCCAGGCAATTCTTCGTCCATCAGTAATTGTTTCCATAGCTTAACAAAATGCAAGAACTCATTCTTGCCTGCAGTTCGCATTGTTTAAAGGAAGGGATAACGGGGTAGCCGGCGACCCGTAGGGCAACCGGCAAGTGGTATATTTGCAGGTGACTTGGCAACTCCCTCTCTTATATAACCACCAAATTGGACCGGCGGACACTGTACTGGCTTAACCCCTTCCGTCCGTACCTTCTCACACATAATACAGTGGAGGAGGCAGTCAGACTACTGTATCAATTACGTTCAAAGAAGATTTTAAAGCTGTTACGGCATACATAGAGAGAGAGTGGGTGTGGGTGTTGGTCGTACATATGTTGCGTAACAGGGTTCATCAGGGCGCCAAAGGACTGCCTCATACCCAGTAACACGACTCGCACAAGGAGTCTGCCAGCCAGCCACCCTTATGACAAGCTGTTCACCCACCACCCCCTTTACCCCATGACACTTTGGCCCCCTCCACACCCAGTAACATGAGGCGTTTTGCCAGCCCCATGACGGGCTACTCTCTCTATATCTTATCCCAACCTAAACCCCTCATGGACATCAGTACAGTTATTCAAGTACATATTTTATATTTGGCCAGGATTATAGTGATGGGTTGGACTGTAATGTAGCCTTCTTCGTCAACACTACCCTCATGCAACACTCGAGGCAAATATTAACATTTCAACACTTCAAGTTGTACCTATATAACCCATATATATATATATATATATATATATATATATATATATATATATATATGACTGTTATACTCCAGCTAAACTTCTTTAATTGACCTTGGGAAGTTGATAGCGAGTGTGGAGGGAGTGCGTCTCTAATCCGGGATTTGCCGTTCAACAAATGAATGCTACTGCATTTATCTCGATCTAAGATGACTCACTAAGACACACAAATACTGATACAAAGGTATAAAAAAATCAATTCTCACGGTGATTACAAGTGATCAGTTCAAAGTACTTGTCAGGGGTCGTGTGTGAAGTTTGTTGAAGAGGGAAACCATATTTTTGGGCCTTTCTTCTCCATTTGGGTCCCCAACTACTCGCAAATAACATAATTTGTGAAATAGTGCTTTTACTTTTGTTAATCACATAATATTACTTACTCCCTGATTCACCATGGCACTACCCTTTCCCCCCTACTGCATTGGATATCCCATTACAAAACCAATTTGATAATTTCTATCTATGAGTACCCTTTAAATCCTAAATTTAAGCAAAATCGGCTTGAAAATAGATGCTCAACCACGTCTCTCATTCAACTGGACGAATTTCAATTTCTGCAGCCTTTAAAGTCAATATACTTTCTTAATACTTTCCTAGATTTACGACAGTAGGGAACCCTTGGTCAGCGACTGACGAACCGGTCAGTGCCTCCCTCCCTCTAACTTTTTTCAAATCACTTCCCATCACGCCTAGTGCTAGAACAACCATTCCAGTGACCCAGTAACTCCAATAAAACTTAAAAACTTTGCGTATCCCACTGGGCAACTGCCCAGTCTCAACCCTGCTCTAAATCCGGCTATGAGTGGTAGACAAGAGTTCACGATAGGCCTAAAGTACAGGCGCTGTTGCCCCATAGTACTCGAGAGGAAGAGCCAGTGTGAAGATAAATAAAGCCCAGTTATACTTCAGTTATCCTTTATGAAAGAGTGTTAATGAGAAAGATGCGATAACCAAATATCTCCAAACAATATCCGTTTATTCCAACTGTTTACAAATGTGGCACATGCTACTCGAGTGCCAAAAAAAGTAAAAAACGTAAAATAACATTAATCATCTCTCTTTTCTAGTTAGCTAAACAGAATTATCATTAATAATGACCACAGGAAGCAAAATACCGTTTAACAACTTCATTTAATAAAATCTTGCACTCACGTTTTTAAAGATGAGTTGCCAACTTGCCAATTCCCAAAGAGTTGTCGCCAGTAAATCCTTTAATACTACAACTCCTTATAACATGAATGTCATCCTATAATCAAAATACCCTGATACATAATTTCGAAAAAGATATAATTTAAGAGTGGATTAATTACCATACAACTTAATCCAGATTACTTATTCCGTATCCCGTTAATACACAACGTGACATTCACTTTTCAGGCACGGTTTTAAAACATGTCATATACTTGATCTCGACGACGCAGAATGAAACTTAATCCATATAATTTATAAAGATTACTGATAGCGTTTCTGTTATCGCGTACAAGGGGAGGCGATTATGTAACACACCATCCATGCCCTGACGGGGGGTGAAAGGTGCACACTGGGGTGTCACCCAAAACCAAGTTTGGGGACAATAGCACCAACTCTACCTCTATCCAGTCAGGAACTCTGGAAATAATAGTTTATCTTCCATTCACAGATTTGCTGAAACAAAGCTGCCTCTTCCACACACTCTCATCCCTTCGCTTGCTCACGGAAACTTTGGGGGTAAGTGGAACACCGTTTATTCACACATATTAATCACCAGACGTTGGAGTGCACGGTAGAATGGCTTTCCCGGCACCTCCTCTCGCTCGCACTATCGAGTAATTAATGCCAGTTCGTGTAACAACCTCATACAAAAAGGGAAATCTCCCACCTGTATCGCTGCTCCTGCCCTGTGCATGGCTACAGTCGAGCCTCTAGTGGTGAGGGAGACGCTGCCGGTCCTCGACGGTACGACACGTTTTACACTGACTCTCCGTCTGTTCTGTCTCTGTGTTGGGGAGGTCGACTGTATAAAATCCATAGCCTACTCACTCACACTCCTTTACCGTCTCACTCACTCATTTTGGTTCGCATCGGCCGGTGATATTTGACAGATTTATCGGCCCGTCCATTCTTACGAATCTCAAAGGTTTTCCGGGTTAAGGATAAAGTTTAACTGTTAAATACATGTTTTAATCTCGGAGCTATAGAGTCGTATGTGCAGCTCTCCAGCCTGAAAAATAAGCATATATACAAATAAGTGTAATATTGTGCGGGTAGATTTACATAAAATTTTAATGTGCAGTGAGATTTACATTAATTTCTAGATTTTTAACGTGACAGAGAATTGTATGGCAACAGTAGGGGACCCATATAAAGACGCCGGCCGGCATATGTACAAATAAAGATAAAGTCACTGAATCATCGTGAATATAATGAATATATTTTATGAGATTCGTCATCAAATAGGCAAGAGAATCCAATATTCAAATGACAGGGAAAAGTATATCTATCTAACTGATTAGTTGGTAATTTTTCAGCAAAGAGATTGTAATTATTTATTACTTAGCAGTTCCTAATTCATTATGATGTATGTGGGTCAGGACGGTGATTAGACACAGGTGGGAGCTCTTCATCTCTATTTGTACAGAAATAAAGCACTCACTCACCTTTCCATTCCACATGCATGTAATTAAATCAAACGCATCTCACGATCAGGTCTTGATTGTTCGTTTAAGTATCTTAAAGGCAGAGTTTCATACAATATCCAACCATCATGAAGCTGTGTGATAGAGAATATTCAAGAGATGTGGCGCCATGAGTTTAAAACCAGTTCGAGTTGACGGGAAAGGTGAGAGCAGTTATATATAGAGCAGTTATATATATATATATATATATATATATATATATATATATATATATATAGAGAGAGAGAGAGAGAGAGAGAGATAGGTAGATAGATAGATAGATAGATAGGTAGGTGTTTGCGGACTTCGTGCGAGACGCCTTTGCGAAGCCGTATCGTTTATCAAAGTCCTCGAAGGAAGGCATTTCCCACCACCTCTGAGAAATAGTCTTTGATCTGTATCAACCAACATCTCTTCTTGGCCCCCCCTTTTTTTACGTATATTAATTTTGTTTCTCGATGTATCGTATTCTACTTTTGTTCCCGGCGTTCATTGCTACATCCGTTATCAGAAATTCTTCAGTTATCAGACGCATCGCTTGCTTTTCTTCCGTTGTCCACTATATAATGTTTCTTTCGAGATTTACCTACATATTTCCACTAAAATGTCTCTCTATCTCTTCTATTACTATAGTTATTTTACCTTGAAAATTCTTCTCCATAGTTTTGACGTCATTCACACCATCATTTCCTGGTAATTTACCCTATTTTATCATGATAGTTTGATTTAATATCTTTATTTCCTAATCAGAGATGGCGAACCCTACGGCATGCGTTCCCAAAATGGCACGCGAAGAAATTTTCTTGGCGCACGGCATTCACTGCCGTCCCTTTTTTTCATTATATATATATATATATATATATATATATATATATATATATATATATATCTGAAGGCGTAGAGATTGTATATAAGTAGGATTATTACCGAATGATGTTGCAAATTAATATATTTTCTTTATATCCAAACCGGGAGCAGAGCGAATTGTTGAAAGAATTTTCCCGAAGATTTTTCCACAATTTTGGCACACGCTCTGAAAAAGGTCCGCCAAGCCCTGAAATCTAGATTTTCTACTTTCATTCTCTTGCGCTGAATTTGTTTTTGCGTTTCGCCTTCTCCATATCAAATTTTGCAGTCCTAGTCTATAATCTGCATACATAGTTTTTGATGGTGTGATTTTAACGTTCTTAAAACTCCTGTTTCTCCTCGCAGGTACTTAATCTATTGTCGACATATTATTATAGTGTTCTAGCTCTCTGGTTCACTTATAGTAGTCTACTTAATGGCTCTCTTGATGGAAGAAGGGCTTCAATACAGTGAGACCATATTTCTCTTCAAGAAATTCATGATTTTACGCTATTTCTTCTGTTTCAGTTATCTACATTGTCTTCACTCCTTTCTCGTCCAGCACGTCTGTTTAGGTCACCTGTTATTAATGTAACTTTTACTGCAGCCCCAAGTCTGCTGTAGATTTACCACGGAGTTCTGTTTCCGTGCCCGGACATCTTTGTAAGCAGCCCTTGAAGACTCTGGAGCTTGGAAAAGATCCAGCCATTTGACTGACTAGGCCTCTCTCTTGGGACGGGCATGGGAGGGCTTCCCTAGACATCATTTCTTGAAGCAAAAATATGAAACGTGGTTAAGCTCTGGGTTGTGATATCTGTAAAGGTTGTAAGTTCTTAGTATTTCATAGTCAAGTTGATTCGCTTAACTTGATCTCGTAGGAACCTGTAGCAAATGCCGGTCTTCATATTGAGCCGATAATAGTAATTTTCCTTTTTCGCCTGTTATATAAACTGCAAGGTTGAAGTTCACAAAACTGTCATGCGGTTTAGATTATTTCACTAATAGCATTTTCGGGTCGCTACCTACTGTGTCAGTTAACTGGGTCTGTGCGGACGAGGAAGCTTCGTACAAACGATGGCTGTTATAACTTGATTCCTCTGAGTAAATGTAATACAGCGATTATCTAGATGTGTCGTGTATTGATTATAATTTCAAAGTAATTGAAATGTATTTTTCGTCTGGCAGCGCTGTGGTGACTATTTCTGCTATCCCAACATAGTGAAGATATATGAGGTATGGGGTACCCATATATTTGGTACTCTGGGATGAGCTCTAAGCCTCTTGAGTTACAAATATACGAACGCATACGTGAGATATTATCATTATCTTGCTTCACGCGGTATTTGGTACCATGACCGGGAACTGTTACCAAGGTAATAAATAGAAACAAGTCAAAAATACCAATATTGCAGTCCTTGAGTTACCATTTCTTATTTATGTAACTAATTCACTGATATGAGGTCGTGGCCCTTCACACAAGCCTCAGTCAGATTAATTTCAACAGGTTCTGTAGACTGTTGTCTCTCAACTGTTCTCTACGTTGATGAGAAAGTTTGAGAAAGCAGGCGCCTCCTTAGTGTAGTAATACTGACAGTGCGTTAGGCCCAGATGTGTGATGAGTAATTCATCCGGAAGTGCTGACCTCTGGATGAATTAATGATCCCTTTTGTTCACGTCAGCACCTTTTAAGTAACGAATTAAGTTATGAGCAAAATCGCGAATAATCATCGATTCATTTATGATAAGCTGGGCAGCTTCCCATGGAAAGAAATCTTTTCGGCTGTCTGCTCGAAATTCGAAATTATTTTGGCTGGTTTCCGTTCGCATATTTGAGCTTATAACATTGTAGTGCAGAAATACACCTGTTTAAGTCGTCTCGTAGCTATCACCCTGGAACCCCTTTCTAAAAAGGTCTCTCTTCCAGGGGCTCCTGCTGCCCAAGGCTGCGCTACACTCAGTAGCTGGGACAGGCGGATTCCTTTGAAACGAGAGGTCCTTTGACGAAACTATACTTGGTTGCGATAGTTGATGACTGTACACACACACACACACACATATATATATATATATATATATATATATATATATATATATATATATATATATATAT
>JAYMFT010055449.1:0-15101 GCA_038088735.1 Panulirus argus | reverse complement strand
TCTCTCTCTCTCTCTCTCTCTCTCTGTTTTCTCTCCAGTAACAGACGATGACATACAAAATAGTCATCTTACAAAAAACAAATCCTTCAACTCAATCATAACTCTACCGTAAAAAAAATTGTGTCCAGGGTCTGATGACATAATATCCAAAGGAACTGAAATTAAGAACTTCTGTAGGGCTAGAATTCTAAGGCCAAATTAACCCACGAATGAAGTCTAGTGGCCTCTTGGTTACCACAGCCACTAGATTCTTGACGAAGGGCAGAAAGCAGTCGATCTTTCCCGTCACTAAAATATTTAACAAATCACTAAACGAAGGTTCAGGTATCCAAAGGCTTTGAAAATGACGAAGCCATCCTTACGTATGAGAAAGGCGATAAGACATGTGCCTTGGGTTACCGCCCAATTAGCCTGACGGATGAGAATGAAGAGACAAAAGCTTTACATTTTGTAGAAGACTACGAAATGATATCAGAAAATCAGCATGGCCCCTACAGCAAATCAAAATTTTTTCTCACAAATATACTTGAAGTCTGCGGTGTTATGCTTAGCATCTGGGACTCAAAAGTAACCTTTAATACAATATGCATTGGCTTGCAGAAGGTATTAAGTCAGGTCCCACACAAGACACCACTACCTTGATCAAAGCCACATGCTACAGGGGACGTACTGTGTGTTTGGATAAGTGGCTGAACGTGACAAGTGGCGTGCCACAGGGACCAGTCCTTTGCCCCTATTTTCATTATACTTATCAGTGATCTACAATAGGGTTTTGTTTCCAAGATCTCCAAATTTGCGGACGATATAAGAAAGGAGGAAGAGCAGCAAACGGGTAAGAATGAGAGATAACTGAAGAAATTCTTAACGAACTAGCGGAGTTAAGAGACAAATGACAAATGAAATTCAATGTAGACAGATGTAAAGAGATGCACTCCGGAGACACAAACACGAAACACGACTATCAAACTGTTGGAAATCCACTGACCGAAGTAAATGAAGAGAGGAATCTCGGAGTCCTTATCAGTGACAATCTGAAATATTCTAAGCAGTGTCTAGCAGCAAGCAAGAAAAGGAATTCAAATGCTAAATTCCCTATCTAACAACAGTGACTTCAAAACACCATAAAATAATCTTGCAATCTTGACCCTTTTCAGTGCCCAAGTAAGACCATGCTTTCAACAAGTTGTCCAACTTACATACTTTCAAAAATAGTTTGGAAAAAATTTTCATCAGATCTGGTACCTACTGAATAAACAGGGGGTAAAAAATCATATACACATATAAATTCATTTTTCACATTCTAGACCCTAAGAATATATTACAGTGAAGCAGATGGCTGGATAGTGCAGTACTACTCCTCTACAGCAGGTTTTCCCTTTCGTCCTATCCTGTTAAATTCCATGCAGGCTTACTTCACCAATATGCATGATCTTTTTTTCTTCCTAAATTTTCTCTGCTGGCTCTTGCTGCCGGAGGGATTGGAAGGTAAGGGGAGAGAGAGAGAGAAAGAGAAAGAGAGAGAGAAAGAGAGAGAGAGAGAGAGGAGGGAACGCGTAAATACACCCACTTTTCTCACGTGGCAGAACAACCAGTGTTCTGTCTTTTCGACAACACCAAAAAATCAACTCAATTCTACCTTCGTGTCTGCAACACAAACAGACACCACACATAGAACAATTTCAGTGTTACTACAATTGAAAGAAAAATGACAAACTGCGTTTCCTATACACCTCGAGACACAGTTGTGGTCCGGGGAACATCGTATTGATGATAAATAACTCTCTTTTTCCACACGCCATTAGACAGGAAGGAGACCCGACATTAGAATAACGACTTAATGGTTTTGGGCCAGACAAACTACCTATTATCTCCAACAAGCCAAGCTGGATGCATCAATGGATGGCCATAATGGGCCAGTAAATTAGCGGGTAACAGAGTGGCCCTGCCATTCCTGGGGGATTTAAATTCTCGTCCATTAGTGACTCTGATCAAATCGCCTCATGGAAATACACATTGCTGCTCTTATCTCACGTCCATTAATCTTGCTAACGCCACCGTTGCCGAATGTGTGGCAAGAAGAATGTCTCGAGAATAATGTGGCAATGTTGAAAGTCTGTATTATCTCAAGTTGGGATAAAGATGAGGAGAGATAAGGCAATTTATGATGGCGTTATTTACGTGTGTGTGTGTGTGTATGTGTATTTTGGAGGCACACTGTATATAAAGACCTTATGTATAGCGAAGCATGTATCAAAGCATGATTGCACGTACGTGTGCTTCCAACTGCACTCTAATGATGATAATTATGCAGTGCAATAAAAATCTATCATTGAATTTAGTGAAGGCGACATGTGGAATTAAAAAGAAGAGAATGAAAATATTTTGGACATAAATCAAGAGGGTAGGTCATTAAGGGCAGAGTATTACTCAGGTACCGGGTTAGAGTAGAATGGTCAGGTCTTATGGAGGGAATGAACTTTACAATATATTTGCATAATGTAATATTTCCTTCATTAAACTTATCATTAATTATGATGAAGAGGGTATCTGATATGAATAAAATCAACACAATATCGTTCCCATTGCTCACAATTACAGATGTCACGTTGGTATTGAGCACTACTGCTTCTTCAACGTTTCTTTTTCAGCACTCCTTTTTCAGCACCCCTCTTCAGCAGCCCCTTTTCAGCGCTCCTTTTTCAGCACTGCTTCTTCAGCACTCCTCCTTCAACAATACCTCTTCAACAGCTCCTCCTCATTCTTCAGCACACCATCTTCAACATTCCTTCCTCAAATCTTTCTCACCAACATTCCTTCTTCAACACGCCTTCTTCAACAATTCTTCTCCATCTATTTCATCGTTCAACTTCTTGTAAAAAAACGTATGAAAATGAAAGTCCAATATCTAAAAGAAAACCACAAATCTACGAATCACTGATACAAAAATCTACAAACCACAGAGACTGTGATGGACTCCAGCCAAGTGTCACACGGAACAAGACGAAAGAAAAAGATAAATACGAAAGAAAAAGAATGGAAACACAATGAGCATTTATTCCCGTTTCTCAATAAGTTTAGATAATGAGGCTTATAGAATGGTATCATTACTGTCACTTTAGCTTGTTTTCTGTGGAAAGTCTGAAAAGCAGAAGAATAGAGCTAAACAAGTTGAGAAACATCTCTGCTACGATTTCCCTGCTAACAGGGAAATATTTCTCACAGAAGTTTCTGCGTGGCACCCAGATGAATTCCTCTTCCCCTCCACGTTCATTTCCTCTCCTTCACTTCCTTCCATCCCTTCTTACTCTCTCCTCTCCCCTCACTTCCTTTTCCTTCCTCTCCATCTTCAGGTCTTTCCCTCCAGTTCATTACATGGGAACAACCGCGGTGTGGAAATAGTGCCCCACCTTATGGCAACACTGACCAACGTATTGTTGACGGATTCTTCGAAACCAAAATGGCTCCGGAAGACTCACTCTCCCTGGCCGTTATCGTCCGATTTTCGTGGAAAATCTATAAACCAGAAGAGCTTATTACCCACGATGTCATGTCTGCCATTCCACACCAGCAGGAGCAAACGGCCCGGACCGCGTAAGTCAGAGGGAAGCGTTGTAGAGATTGTCTGTAGTACGTGATTCGTCAGTTCAGCCGTCCGGGTTCAGAAGCTTCGAGACATCGAACCCAGTGGTTTCAGAAGGTAGAGTCGACTCATTGTAACATTCGCTGGATATCTTTCTGCCTGAACTAACTTAGATTTGGCTCAT
Source organism: Panulirus argus (assembly GCA_038088735.1). NCBI lineage: Eukaryota > Metazoa > Arthropoda > Malacostraca > Decapoda > Palinuridae > Panulirus > Panulirus argus. Next base: position 11,337 of record JAYMFT010055449.1, on the reverse strand, counting down.
GAAGTCTGCCTGTGTGTCTGTCTATGGGTCTGTCTGTTTGTCTGGGTTCAGTTCCACGCAACACAGACTTAAGATGTTGTCGCAAAAGCTTAAGAAAAGAAAGAGAAAATAAATATCTGCCATCTTCAAATTTTATGGCTCGTCACTTGGTGATTCATAATCCGGTCACCGTTTTCTGTTACTCTCTTCATAGTCTGTTTCCACTTCGCCAGAAGACTTGCACCGTCTGTTGCCTCCGTTGCCCACGGGGCGGTTAGCTGTACTGCCCGGCGTAGGACCACATTCCAAGTGCTACCCTACCGTGATATTCTCTCTCTCTCTCCCTCTCTCTCTCTCTCTCTCTCATCCCCCCCTCTCTCTCTCTCTCTCTTTAACCACAAATCATGAGGTAAGACCTTTCGTCTGAGACTCAATATCCAGGAGTAAAGTTAGTTCTAAATACACTGTCAGCCGCGGCCTCAAACAGCCTGATTGATCACGAGGAACAACAGACTGAGCTGTGGAGGCAGAGGAGCTGCCAATAGTCAGGAGTCATTAATGTGGAAGGCGAACACAGCCTGTCGGATCCTTGGGGGTTCGAGTTCTGGGCGTGGCAATCGGCCCACACCCTACCCAGGTGTTCGTCCTTTTCTTGGGCTAGGTCGATAAATGGATACCTGACTTAGGCTGGTGTGTGTGTGTGTGTGTGTGTGTGTGTGTGTGTGTGTGTGTGTATGATTATATAGGAATAAAGACCTGATACATATATACAAGGTTAAGAGACGGGGCAACACAAGTATAAGACTCTTTCCCCGTAATACTCAAACAGTAATCACACACACACACACACACACATGACGTTTCTGAAAATCAGAACAATCAGTATTTCTCTTTTCAACAATACTTCATGCCCCATCAGATTCATAATAAAAACAGACAAAAACATATCACAAATATATTCTCAAACAGTTCCTTTATTTTGAGACGATCTTCTCTCCATTGTTACTGATGGTCCACCAGACACAGTTGTGGTCAAGTAAATGAGAATCAGTGATAGATTACTCGCCGATTCCACAGATCATTAGATCAGTAATAAGACCCGACATTAAAATGACGACTTAATGGTGAAGGAACGGGCGGACAAACTACCCATTATCTCCAACAAGCCAAGCTGGATGCACCAATGGACGGCCATAATGGGCCAGTAAATTAGCGGGTAACAGAGTGGCTCTGCCATTCCTGGGGGATGTAAATTCTCGTCCATTAGTGACTCTGATCAAATCGCCTCATGGAAATACACATTGCTGCTCTTATCTCACGTCCATTAATCTTGCTAACGCCACCGTTGCCGAATGTGTGGCAAGAAGAATGTCTCGAGAATAATGTGGCAATGTTGAAAGTCTGTATTATCTCAAGTTGGGATAAAGATGAGGAGAGATAAGGTAATTTATGACGGCGTTATTTACGTGTGTGTATATGTATGTGTATTTTGGAGATTGTGTATGTAAATATTACATGTATAAGAATGTACGTATGTATGATAATTTAAGCACATATATGTATTTATGTATATTTCAGTGCTAACCGGTACTGGAGATTATGCAAATTTCAAAAGAAATTTTGCGACAGGGAAAACATGGATAAGAAGGGGGGCATTTGGGGCGTCTTTTCAAAGCATTCAAGACAAGAAACGGTTGATCATGAAGGCGTGACCTTTTGACCTGACCCTCTGGTACAAGGTCAAAGATAAAGCCATTATATCTAAAGGTTATAACGTCTTGCTTAAGGATCGTAACCTTCTTACTCAAGGGTCGTACCATCGAGCTCGGTGACTGTACCATCGTGCTTAGTGACCGTACCATCTGTGCTCCAGGGGTTGAGATAGATCATTGAATAGTGAAGCACAGTGAAACAATCACATGATCACAAATGGAACGAGTATGGTACAGGACCCCAGACGTGTTAATGACCCATCAACGTCCGGATTTCTCTGACAAACACCAGTCGTTCTCACTGACACTGAATGTGTCTTATGCACGCATTTTTTTGTTATGTTGAAGGCTCCAGTTACGGACAAAAGTCCACATCAAGATCGGACCCTAACTGAAATATAGAGGGAATTTAAAAACGGGGGAAAAAAAAAGACAGGAAAAGTATTTACGAATTTTGAAGGAAGAGAAAATCCTGTCTTTTAAAATGTGCCAGGTCATAGCTATTGGGAAAGACATGAGAAGGGTAGAGAGTTCCAAAGCTTCGAGGTGCAGGGAAAGAAACAGTTATCAAAACGGCACACCCTTGAGTTGCCAACGGCCACACAGCAACAATGCATCTTTCGCTATTATCCATATGTATCGCAAGGATACATATACCTCCTGCCTTTACCCACATGTGGCTGATGGATACATGTCTCATGAATACATACACGTCTTCCCATTTTATACATGATCGGCTTGTGAGTTCACCATCATCGATACTCATATGTGACTCATCAGTCTGGCTCCTCATCCTTACTCAGGTGATGAGGGAAACATCCTTGTCGTTCTTAACTCTCAGGAAATTCCTTTCTGAAATGATTCCCTAAATGTCGTGCATGTGTGAGCTGTGCGTCTCTTGTGTTCCCCACTCACTGGCTGAGGGGTGACGCTACGGCTGTCATCAGAGCCAGGAAGGGGAGAGTAATGTATACAGGGTGAGGGTAAGGAGGGAGAGAGTGAGTGAGAGGGAAAGAGGGAGAAAGAGATAGACGGGGTGAGAGCCAAATGTCTTCTCGTATGCACAGGGGTAACAAAGTCTCCCGAAGTGACATCAAAATATGCTAACTGTGCGATGACCGTATCCACTCCATCTGTTTGGAGACACACACACATTATCTCTTGTCAGTGACTGTACCACCTCGGTGTCAACACTATAATCAACTTTGTTGTTGAACTCACAAATGTGATAAAAGATGGACGTATACAGACATTCACAAACAGGTACAGACACACACGCCCAGTACAGACATACAAACATAGGTACAGACATACAGACAGATCACTTATGCTTGTGAGGGCTGGGGAACAGACATCTGTCAGTTAATCTACTCTATAATATGCACACCTCTAAAGCAGCTGTGTTAGTGAGAAAATATAAAGAAACAAAGACATTAGGACACAGAAACATCAAGGTATAGGACATAGAGACAAACGGAATAGATGTAGAGAGTGGAGTGGACCATTTCTTTTTAATCTACAGTACCCATAACTTTCCCTAACACCCTTTGCATGGTAATTAAATAACGCACCAGCCAAATATCTAACACTCACGGTACGAAAAACTGGAGTAATTAATCTTAAATGAAAAAAGAAAGGCAAGAAATGAAATGGCTACCTTGATAATACTTTTAACTGCACCTAAGTCTGTCGGTGTGTTTAATTATGCGAGTTTTCTCGTGGATTTTCATCTGTCAAGTCCTCTTGGGAGGCGAACTTCATTATCGCCCTCAAGACGAAGATGCTGAATGTGAGTGTCTCAGAATTAAACGCAGGAAATTGAATTTTTATTTCGAGTTTTATCCAGCTAGACAGACAGTCGAGGTCCAAGATTGAGGGAAACAAAAAACAACTAAATCTGGTAGTGTTGAGATGTTTACACACACACACACACGACACTGAGAAACACTAATCTGAACGCGATCTTTCTTAAGCATTCCGTGGAAAAACCATCCTGCACATAAAAGCAATTTGGGAGTCCACAAACAAGCCTCTAAAAATGGCGCCCAAATGGAAAAAAAAACGAAAAGCGGCGTTGATTACGCACATCCTGTAATTCGAAACCATCTTACGGACCAGAAGAAAACGGAAAACGTGTCGCCCCCTCTTGGAAAAAATACAGTCAATACAACGTACATTAACGCCCGAAATAGAACGCGTCTCGGACATTCCTCCCGTTCACGGGACTCGTCGCTAGAGCAAAACGCCCCCTTGAATGAGACCATTGGTTCGACGAGAAGGGCCCAGGCGGGACTACCTTCACCTCACGTACCCCACAACCAGCGGACAAACATCGAATTTCGACAAGTATTATAGAGATTTTTCTCCTTTTTTTTTCTTCTACCATTGCAGGACTTGGAATCATGGTCAAGTAAGATGGTAGGAAGAACAAGTGCTTATAAAAAAAAAAAACTGTGTGGGTGTTTCGGGGCATAAGATGGGTCCTGATTGGTTAGAGAGGTCATGCCAGGTCAGGGGAAGGGTCACGTCAGGTCAAGGAAGGTCCTAGTTTATGTCAGGTCAGAGAGGTTCTGCTAGGTCAGGAGCGGTCATGGCGGGTCAGGAGAGGTTATCTCAGGTCAGAGGTCACGCTAATCTGAGGTCATTCTATGTCAGGAGAAGCTATCTCATGTCAGAGGAGGTCATGCTAGGTCAGGCGAGGTTGTGCCATGTCAAGGGAGGTCATGCCAGGCCAGGTGAGGTCATGCTAGGTCAGGTGAGGTTACACCGGGCCAGAATAAGTCACAGGAGTATATGGGGGCGAGAAGAAGAAGACTTAATGGTCTATGACGAGTTCTTCTGCTGGAGGATAGATATACAGCCCTACGCTTCCAGTCTGTCTAAATGGGGAAAGAATAGGGAAGCACACTCCCCCTCACTTACCAGTCACCTCCTCGGCACATCAGCCAGAGAGAAGTAGCAACGAAGAACAAGTAGCACAGAAGGAGTATACTGCCTTGGAAATTCTATTGGGAAGGATGAATGGAAAACATGTTGAATATCTGGGAAAAGACACACTATTTTCAGCCTCTGTTCTAAAGAGGAAAAAAGGATTTGAAATACGTGCACATTGCACTGTCACTCTTGATGATATTAAAGTATCTGTCGAGCTGTCATATGCATGTGTTGACATATCTTACACCGCGACACTAGTGTGACATCGCCTCCCCTTTAAGTCGACACAACAAGCTGGATCTGATCTCTGTACCTCCGTCCATCGAGTATTAGAAAAAAGAAAAAAACACCATATCTCCTTTGAACTGGTTATGTTTCTCTTCTTTGTATTCGTTCTTAGTCTTTCAGAAAGCTTGGCGACCGGATCTGAACGCCATATTATGAATGTGATCTAACTATGGCCTTGGAGATAGTAAGGATTGTATCTTTCGTATTACAGTTTGCATTTCTAGTTATGAAACCTATTGTTTTGCTTGCAGTGAGTTGCTTTGTGTGTGTCATAATTACAGACCATCACCCCCAAGGTCATACATCTTTTCTTGTCTGTGCTATGAAAAACACTTCTGTCTGTGTCTATTATCTGTCTGTCTATCTGTAGTCTGTACACATGGCGAGGATGTTGCCAGATGTATGACGACTAACCCCCCCACATACAGTTTCAAATAATTCGCCTATTTCCTTAGCTGGATTGAAATTGCTGTCCCGTGGGATGAAATATTTTGCGGGGAAATATTTCGTTGTTGAGGCTGGGAGGCTTTGCCAGCGAGAAGGGAGGTATACAGGGGGAGGGGGGGGAGGAGGATGACGGCCGTGGTGAGTGGTTGGAACACTGAACAATGCCATCTGCTGTTCAGGATGTGGTGGCCAGGGAGGGAGGGTGCAGCATGGTGGCAATGGGGAGAGAAATAATGGGGGGGAGGGGTTGACAGGGAGGGAGAATGTGTTGGTCAGAGAGAGAGGTAATGGTAGTGAAGAGGGAGGTGTGGCAGAAGGGAGCAAGGGAGTGATGGTTTTAAGGAAGAGTGTGGTGGCTACGTAGGGAGGGTATAGTGGTGGTGGTGGTGGTGGAGAGGGTGTGGTAGTCCCCTGCGGTACTCCCAAACGTTCTGTATTCCTGTTTAACATTTCATCATGAAAGCCCTGCACTGTGCACTTGTTCAAGTTGTCTCGTTAATCTAGAGGAGTTATACCAGGTCACGAGGGGTCGTATCAGATTAAGAGAGGTGATGCCAGGTGAGTGGCCTAATATTGGGGTTAGAAAAGGCCATGCTGGGTCACGAGAGGTCATGTTAATTAAGAGGTGATCATGCCGGGTCACGAGAGGTCATATCAGGTCAGATGAGGATATGCCAGGTCATTAGGGGTCATGACAAGTCATGCTAGGTCAGATTAAGAGAATTTACGACAGGTCAGGAGCGGTAATACCTTTCAAGGAGATGTCTTAGAAGGTCGACAGAGGTCATAGCAACTTGGAAGTGGTTATGCCAAGTCATAAGAGGTCATGGCAGGTGGAAAGCGGAGTTTATGACAGGGCAGGACAGGTCATGCCAACTTAGGGGAGGCTGTGTTAATTTAGAAGTCATGACAGGTCAAAGAGATGTCGTGACAGGTTAGAAAAGGTCAGATAAGGTTAGGAGAGGTCAAAATAGGTCAAGAGAGATCATGACAGTTCATAAGAAGAAATGCCAAAGACCTGGATGTAACGCAAGGTCAATGAGAGCAAGGTCAAATGAGGTCAGGATAGGTCAAGAGAAGTTATATGAGGTCATAACAGGTCAGAAAAGACTAGGCCAGATTATAAGAGGTCATAACAGGTGAAGAGAGGTTACACCAGGTGAGGAGAGACTATACCAGATCAGGTCATATAAAGACTGAAAAAGTAAAAGAAGTCATAAAAGATCAGTCCAGGTCAGAAGGGGTCATACCAGGTCAGAAGAGGTCATACAAGGTCATTTGAGAGCGGGAGAAATCATAGCAGGCCAAGAGAAGTCATATCAGGTCAGAATAAGTCAGACTACGTCAGGGAAGGTCAGGCCAGATCAAGAGAGATCTTATCAGGCGAAGATGCTTCATGCTAGGTCACCAGAGGTCGGGTCGGGTCAAGAGAGGTTACGGCAGGTCCTGCTATGTTAGGAAAGGTGAAGACACTAACCTTGTCTTGGCGAATTTGAAGGATAAAAATGATCAGCTGATTTGATACTCAAAATCGTTGCCTGGCTCTTACAGTTTCCGGTGAAATGGATCCCATTTACCTGTAGGAAAAATCAAACAGCTTCATCAGAGATCAGAGAACTACAGAAAATTAGACTTTCTCTAAATATCTTTTAGGAAATGGGTTGAAAAGAAAAATGGGTTTTCAATTAAACTATTCAGAAAAAAGAAAACACCAATAGTGCTGTGTGTATGTTCCTAGAATTCTCAGAGGCAAAAAAAAAAGATAGTTATCCTGCTTTTTTTTTTCCTGTCACATCTGCATGCAGAAAGAATTTTCCTATAATGTGTCAAGGCTTTGATATGTGTTAATACTGTAAGTGTTGAGATATAAAGGTACAATCCGGTGAAACTTGATTTAGTTGGCGGCAGGTAACCAACGACCAGGGAGGCGTACCACCACCGCTTGGGTATCGGGGAGGGATAGCGACGTCGGGCGGCGGCGTAGTGAGCTAGCACCGCGGCGGTTGTCATGTACCCCAAACCTAGTCTGGGTTGCAAACTTTTTAATTCTCTTTGCGTTATCTACATGTGGCATCAAGTCCACAACCTCACGCATTCTTTCTCTCTCACACACACACAACATTGAACAGCGCATGACTCACATATCTATTCCCTATTCGTGTTTGAAAAATACAATCAGGGCAGCACAAGAACTGCACAATCTTCAGGTGCCGAGTTGAAACGGCGTCATCGGTCACGAAGAGCTGGACGGCTCCCAGGACCCACTTGACTGTCACTAGGCGAATTGGAACCCAGCCCCACACCCTTGGGCAAAGCTCCTTGACCTCTGCCTCTTTCTCTAATCATTACTATAACACTTGCGGTCTTAAATCCAACGTCCCTTCTGTAGTATACAATCATCCCGCTACTTTCCCTGATTTATCTGACATCCACCTATGCAAGGCAGCTTCTCTACGCTATCAAATCACCAACGGTAACCATTACCATCGTTTCTGCTCCAAGAGTTGAGTTTGTGGCTACTCTAAAGCAAAAACTCCCATCGCTCGCTTCATGGATCTTGAGTCACCATCATTTGATGCTATCTGGCCAAAAGTCCTTTTGCCCTCTATGCAAATTTGCTTCTTCGTATATTCTCCCTCCCCAAACCACGCATCTTCAGTGCCTCCAACAATGTCCAGTTCTTCGACTATCTGACCTCTTTCACGATTGCTAGCTCTCTACACGTCCCCTACGATGCTTTCTGCTCTCTACACGTCCACGTGTTGAGATCCTATATGCTGGGGATTTGAATACACATCACAGGGATTGTCTAAGCTCCACGCGAGACGATATCAGTGGCCGAAACCCTTTCATTTTCCCTCCTGAAGGATCTGGAAGGAGTAAGTAAACACCTAACACGAATTCCCGACCAAAATGATCAATTTTCTAATACAACTGACCTCCTGATTGCCTGTGGTTCCTCCCACTATAGGTGTACTAATTATCCCCCTCGCCTCAGGACCCTTCCATTACGATCTTATCTTTATTACTTCTAACTGAACACGACCGCCTTCTACAGGAGGACAGTGTAAGATACGGTTCCGGCTGTTCTAGGTACGGTTCCGGCTATCGTGCGGCACCGGTTGTTCTACGTAGGTTCGGCAGCGCGGCGGGGCGTGGCGTGGGCAGCCAGGAAGGTCATGGCGTGGTTTTCGCGCGACGTGGGCAGCGCGTGGCTTTTCTTAAGCCGCTTCCACGCGTTCGAGAAGGACTCAAGCTTATTGCATTTCCTTCTCTTGAGGTTAATAAGAGGCTCATATGAGTGTGTGTGTGTGTCTGTCTATGTGTGTGTGTCGTCTGTCTGTGTCTGTGTGCAAAACTAGTACCTAAACAACAGGAAAATTGCTAATACCTCTTTTCATCAGGTGGGTGTGGCGAGGGGAGTGTATGGTGAGTCCGGGTTATGATGAATCATGGTTATGATGAGTATGAGGTGACTGTAATGCATAGTGAATCCCTGCTATGGTGAGTGGATGGGTGTGTGGTGAATCCAAGGTGAGGTGAATTTGGGTAATAGTGAGCTCAGGTATGGTGACTCCAAATTCTGTCATAAAAAAGTATGGTGAATTTAGGGTATGGTGAGACCAGGGCATGGCGTGTCTGAGCTTTGGTGAGTCTCTGCTATGGTAAGAATGGGGTATGGTGAGTCTTGGTTATGGTGAGTGTAAGATACGGTCAGATCAGGGTATAGTGAGATCATGGCGTTGTGAGTCTGCAGTACGATGAATAAAACAACATGGGGAGTCCTGGGTATGGCGGTATGGTGAGTCATAGGTGTGGTATGTCGAGGGTGAGGTATGTCGAGTGTGTGGTATATCGAGGGTGAGGTATAACGAGGGAGTGTTTTTTTTTTCAAGATTGTGGTTTATCGAGGGTGTGGTTTATCGGGGTTTGGTTTACTGCGAGTGTGGTAATACCAACACAAGGAGAAAGTATACTGTATATTAAAGTATACCTAGAGGAATGGCATATGAGTACTGAGAATCAGCGGTTCGAATCCCACTGGAACTTACTACAAGTCTGGTGTGAGAGCAGCTCTTTACTCACTGGCTCTCACTACACGTATGGTGTGAGAGTGGCTCTCCGCTCACTCACTCTTAAACCGTCGAGCTCCTCATATAGCACGCTTGATCTGATTAAATCTCCCTCTGCCAATGCTCGATGCAAAAACCTTTCTACCAGCCACTGCAGAGGATGGAGCCATATTCCCACACCCCAAGCGAGGAAATACCAGGAGGCAATGCATTTCGCAAGCGTCAGTATCATGTTCCTCAGGTAAAAATATTCAACAGTTGAACGGTCAATACGATATTCCATTCTGCGTTTGAACGTATTTGGTCATTTCTCGCCCGCCACTCCTGCCTAACCACAAACAAATATTCCCACGACTCGGGTGGAGGGAAGGGAGAAAAGAAGATCCATTAAAACAAGAAATATTCCAGCCATCAGAAAGCTTCTTATTCCTGAACATTTCAAAATCCACAACAATGATGCAATTCGCCCTGCATACATCAGTGTACAGATGTTTTCATATATGCAAAGCAGTCAGAATGGAGCGATGCGGACCAGCCTTGGTAATTCTATCATGCGGGGAAAGTTCCGGGGGGTGGGGTGGGTGGGTTGGGTGGGGTTGGGTTGGGGTTGGGTTGGGGGAGGGTGGGTGAGGTGGGTGGTGGAGGGTGGGTGGGTGGGTTGGATGGATATTGTTGCTCCCAGCCCGAACACAGCTTTTGCTGCTCGGCCACTCTAAGCGGCAACGAGACAGAGGTGTTCTGCCCATTGAGCACGGCGGTACGACCACTGAGCACGGCGGTACGACCCTTGAGCGAAAGAAATACGACCCTTCAGCACGATGCAATGGCCTTTGATGTGACCATTAAGGATGCAGACTAAAGGCCAAGCCATCAAACGAAAGAGTTCGAACCATAGTGCCCAAGGGTCGTACCGTCCGTGCTCAAGGGCCGTACCGTCCGTGCTCAAGGGTCGTACCGTTCGGGCTCAAGGGCCGTACCGTCCGTGCTCAAGGGCCGTACCGTCCGGGCTCAAGGGCCGTACCGTTCGTGCTCAAGGGCCGTAACGTTCGCGCTTAAAGGCCGTACCGTCCGTGCTCAAGGGCCGTACCGTCCGTGCTCAAGTGGTTGAAGCATATTTTGAGCGGGAACGACTTACAGCTGCCAGCCGTTCGATAATCTTCCCACTCACGCCAAACATCGTTACTCTAACCAAATATTTTCTTTTCCAATATTCATCCCATTACTGAAGACAAACGCTATCTACTTTGATTTTCAGGGCAAATAACAACAACGCAAATAATATCCTCCAAATCGCTAGAGATTGAGTCGTCGGCAGCAAGACTCGCTGTGTGACGTCTACTGCCGACGGGACAGCAGCGTTGAAGTTATCGTACACGGCCCTCCATTTTGCCACCTAAATATCGTATTTCGTTGTAATAGTAAACAGAATCAGACTTGTCAGAGGCGCGAAAGTTAAATCCAGAATTCTGGGGACTGGATCTCTTTGGGGTTGCCGTTTACAGCATTTACAACAGGGCGGTATGACATATGTTTCATTTTTGGCATTTTGCGTATAAATATTATGTTTACTATTTCTCGCGTTAGGAACTGACGAAAAAATAGCATCATACTCTCACAGACACACTCTAGCTGTTGTATATGATGCACTGAAACCAAGGCCCACTATCCATAACCCTCTGTCCCGGAAAGCTCTATCCCTTGCACGCCTCACACCCTCCTGCATATTCACGACACGGACACCCAAAACTCCTCTTACTTCATCCTTCAACCTCCTCCTTGGTTTCCCCATTTACCTTGTTTCCTCCACTTTGGACATGTCAATCCTCTTAGTCAACCTCTCCTCACTCATCCTCTCCGTATGTCCAAACCATTTCAACACACCCTCTTCAGCTCTCTCATACACG